>JAWRVZ010000671.1:0-106895 GCA_037043235.1 Rhodeus uyekii
GGAATAAACATCATCAATGTGGATGGTTCCCATCATGTTCCCATCACTTTCATACTCTTCCAGACACAATTATGCAACATTTTCAAACCATAAAGCATTATTTCCAGCATTACTTTTACATTACTGTTTTTTCTTTAGTTTTCCTAAAGCGATAACATGCGCTTATTTGATGAGAAGAACCTAAAACGCTTTAAAACTCAGTTGCTCACATTGGTTGCACAATCACCAGCCAGAGATTCAGTTTGAGTGGCACACGCATATTCATATTTAGTGAAGTTCAAAAGAGACTCGCTTATAGTAAAGACAGACCGTTTTGTGTTGTGAATATGTGTGCCTTGAATTAATTCAGAATTAATTAAATCACTGAATCATGACCAAACGTTTGCCATGAAAACACTTGGCTTGTATGATACATTCATTTTAGAGAAATTCTTGAAATATGGCTACTAGTCTGGAAACTATATATTTTTTATCCTCTTTTTCTACTATATATATATATATATATATATATTCTTTTTCCATACTTATCCAGACCACACCTTACCCAAATATTACAAATTATATATATATATATATATATATATATATATATATATATATATATAACTAATAAAAATAGTATTAAAATAACTTTTAATATATTATAATATATTTTAATGATTAATTATTATACATTTTTAATTAGTAATATATAATAGTAATAGATTTTCATCAATGTTGACTTGTTTTTATTTATATTTTTGTGGAAACCATGATACATTTTTTCAGGATTTCTTGATGAATCGAAAGTTCAATAATACAACATTTATGTAAAATAGAAAATCTAATCCCTTTTGATCCTTTTAATGCATGCTTGCTGAATAAAGGCATTATTTTCTTTACTGACCCCAAACTATTCAATATGAGTTCTGGTCTGTTATCTTTTCAGAATAAAAACAAGTCATGCAGCATCTATCTCTCCTGCTTGAGCCTGCCGTAGTTATTTTAGGTGGATGGATGTGCAGACACACACGGACAGGTTGGTTCTGCTCGGCTGGGGCTCGGATCTGGTTGCAGGGCAGGGCTGTTCCCTAGGAGGCCTCCTTTCCACGTCAAATTATTCTGCCTGGCAGGAGGCCATGTGTAACCATACATCTACTGTACTGCTTTAACCTGAGCGCTCTCATCTGTGTGTCTCCATCTCAACTCCTCACACACGTTTTACGTTAATTGAGAAGATATGGAGAGCTGCTCACACACAGACATCATCCATATCATCAGTGTGATATTAACTCTCGGATATCGTCATGGGGTAAACAAGCTCATTTTGGAGTGCCACATTCAATTAGCTTATGTGTCACGATCCTTTTAACACACTGGTGGTTACCGTGTTGTACATGTTTGAGGAAACTAATTGCACGAAGGTCATACACAGCGGCATAGAAAGTACTTAAGTCTCACTTAAAAGTGTTTGATTACACCTGTATTAGATGACAAAATATCAAAACAAGCGTCGTTTACTGTATTTTATACTATAGTAAAATATATCTATACTATAGTATCTGAAAGATTACTTTTTTAGTGAAGAAAGAAAAAGGGGGGGGGGGGAGTAAAAAAAAAACTTTAGGAATATTACCTCATATTTTGAATATATATTTTATAATTTCACACAAAGACAAAGGCAATATCCTAAATCCCTGAGGGGACATTTTTTGGTCCCCATGAGGAAAGCAGCTTATAGGTCATACTAAGTAAAAATGCAGAAGGATTTCTCTGATGGGTAGGGTTGGTGTAGGGGGACAGAATGTACAGTTTGTACAGGATAGTCCCCATAAAATGTGAAAATAACGTGTGTATGTGTGTAAATTATTGTTTGATATCGGATTTTTAATAAGTCGATATTATAAATGTCTATATCCAATATCAACCATCATGATAAATAAATAAAAAAGTCAAATTCCAACCATGTAGAACTTATTTATTGTGCATTCTATCTAAGACTTATGAACATATTTACTGATATGGTTGTTTAACTAATTGCAAAAATGCCCCCCAAAAAATAGGGTTATAAAAAGGTCTTGCATCATTTGGTACGATGCATTATTTTATAATGCTGTGGAATTGATTCAGGAGTATTCACACTATGGAATAATCTTCCTGACCTTGTTAGAATGGCTTCCGGTCTATCCGAGTTTAAATCTTGCCTTAAAACCCATCTTTTCTCTCTCGCGTTTGTTGATGTTTAATATGTAATTTAATATGTAATATGTAATGTAATATTTGTTTTTTTGTGTATATGCAGTTGTTTATGCATATACATGTGTTTATGTGGATGTGTGTACGGTTGACTATGTCTCTTTGCCTCTGCCTCTTAGTTTTTTGGGCTGCTTCTATTTTTGTTTTGTTTTCTCTTATTTTATTGTTTTTCTTTTGTGCTTTGTGTACGGTCTTCTTTCAACCTGTTTGTACAGCACTTTGGTTGGCCTTTGGCCATTTTTAAATGTGCTTTACAGTATAAATAAACTGAACTGAACTGAACTGAGTATTAAGCTGTGAGCAGCACGAGTTATGAGTGTTCAGTAATAATAAATATGAGGTTCTGAGGCATTTATCCAATACACAACACGGGAGGAAACACTACACTTCCGTATTGTGTTTGCATTATCTACATTATCCCTCCTCCTCCTCCTCCTCACATGCCGCTACTGGTAAGACTGACTCGAAGGTAAGAACTAATTAAAGAATAAGAATAAGAATAATTAAAACCACTTTTATTTTATATCACAGGAATCCTTATATGCTATATATGTGTGTGTGTGTCTCTATAGCAATTAAAAACATTTCCATTGTTATTAGCACTAATAAAAAGTTTTTTAGAGGGCCGGAACGGATACATTTTTCCCCTGTTATTTCTTATGGGAAACATGATTTGAGATACAAGCAATTTGAGTTACGAGCTCGATCCTGGAACGGATTATGCTCGTATCTCAAGGCATTACTGTATTTATAAGTGTGGCTGAGATGTCACTGTATGTCTGTTCCAACATCAATAACCTTTCTGGACCTTTCTTGGATGCCCTTATAACCAGTATATCCTGCTGGACACTGCTGTTTTAATGTTATTTACTGCCGGTAGGCAGCTTGTGAATGGTTTTGGCAGCTGCTAATCCACAGCACAGCAAGATTTCAGGCAGGTTCACACCATTCTGCCTCACTGAACACACCAGCCCTTAAACCTTCATTTTGGAAACCCCTCTTGCATGACACTGATATGACACATTCAAACCGACATTCACATGTGCTGACGCTCAAACTCACACACGGCCCATTCGCAAGAACAAACACCCACACACAAACATGCTAATCTTTAGCAAGGACTGCTACATTCATTACAATTCCTTACAGGCAGCTTGTCTGCGGGGAGAAGCCGCCTGTGCCAGAATTATAAAACAGTGCTGATCGCACAGCTATTTCAAGAGCGCAGCCCTGCATCCGAGCCAGCAGAGGAGGAACAAATAAAACCATGTGAGCGCATATGAAGGACATCCGCTAAAATTATAATGTGAGATTTTGATGCAATCTGCATCACGCACATATATCCATCAGTCAAATTGCTAATTTAGATTCTCACTGACAAATAATGAGAGGCATTAAAAATTCACTCTTGCATTAGTACGTCTGAGTCTTGCATCATTCTGCACTGCACAATAACCTATAATGCTAAATTGTCTGTGTCCTCCAAATCACAAGGTAGAAATTGCTTTGCCCGGTCTACTGATGTAATTATCTCTGAATCGTAGCGGGCGATTAATTTAACGCTTTAAATCAGTCATCAGAGCTTTCGTGTGGAGTCCCACTGCCGTAACAGTGCCGCATGCATTAAATGCACCTCTCTTTATCCTTCAAAAATATATCACAGCACAGCCACAGATGTGACAGGAGGCTTGTGGACCTTTTGTCTGTCTGGAAAGCCAGGCCGTCCCCTGATCCACTAATGAGAAATGAGCAATAACTGCTCAGTGACTAGTAATATAACAAACCCCATCAACTCTCCATGGAGCAGAAAGCGTCCCCTGTGGGTGTTTTCCTCACCAACTTAAACACACTTTCTAGCATTGCTTTAATATGTAGAGGAGAAGCAAGAGTGCTTCATTTAAATCTCACTGTCGTCTATTGACTGAGGTGTTATGCCAATGGCATCCAAATAATAATTATATAACAATAAATATGCCAAAATATAAAAGGGACTTATTATAGAAAATATAAAAGGGATTATTCTTATTCTTAATATAAATATTAAGATTTTTATCTAGATTATTTATTCATATTATCAAATAAAAATTTATTAATAATTAAATAATTAATAATTGCCTGTTTGTTGCATTAAAGCCAAAGAAATGTATTCAAATGTTTTCAGGAAAATATTCAATTTGTATTGAAGAATTAAAATTACTATTAACAAATATTAATATTGTATTTAAATTTGTATTTTACAGTTTTTTTTCTACCCAAGGAAAGAGAGATGAACATTTAATAATAATAATAATAATAATAAAATTGACTATTATTATTATTATTATTATTATTATTAAATATTCGTCTCTCTTTCCTTGGGCTAAAAAATAATAATAAAACAAATTCAGTAGAATAAAATGATTTCAATTAGCAACTGACAGCATAAATTCCATCTTAAAAACTGGAATGAAAAGTAAAATCATCAATTTGCTAAATGTTTTGTACAATTTTCAAGGACATTTGAAATCCCCTGATCTAGGAGGAACAATTGATATACTTCTGTTTTTCCTTTCAACAGGGAGACTTAATTAAATGGAGAAATGAAAGTATGTGTTTTGGAGGCACTACAGGCTCAAGATTCATTTACAATCGTTCTGAGAAGAAATTATCTGTCCTGCTGCAAATTTTAAAAAATGTGGTAAATGTAAGATATTGTGAGAAAGTTAGTATTAGTCTTAGGTTGTAACTTGATTAAATAGTTTTTGACTAGCCAAACTGGTTTCATCCTTCTGCATTTGTGACAAACTGTAACAGGTTGAGTCTTGTTGCGTGGCCGAATCATGGATAATAGATCTCAACTGGCTCTTGACTGTTGATTAACCTGCTCAGATGCTGGCGTGCTCAAACAAGCTGTGATGTGAGACCTGTTCTGTGCTCACCTCATCATCATCAGCGTCGTACTGGGCATACTGTTGCTCCATCATCTCTCTCTGACGTTTCTCCTGCTCCAGCGTCTGACTGATGAGCTGAGCCACCTCGCTCTGCTGTCCCGGACGCTCTCGGCCAATCACAAACCTGCACAGACACACCAACTGCCAATGAAAGGGGGGGGGGATTTGTGATCAAATGCAGCATGGTAAAGGTTATTGAGTGCAACAGGGCCCGCACTATTTATTTAGCAATGTTTTTCCATTTATATCTCCCATAGAGTTTGTTAAAGTGTTAAAGGCCATGAACTAATAAGCTACGAGGTGAATCATAGCATTACAAACTTTGGTTTGAAGCAAAAAAGTATCCAAAAAAACAAAGGTACAAGACTTTAGTGAGGAAAAGAACTACAATCCTAGTATTGCGAACATAATCAAATTAAAATGTAAAAATCACTAAAAAATGTTGATTCATTTCAAAATATACACGTATACACACACACACACACACACACACACACACACACACACACACACACACACACATTTTCTGTACAGCATCATGGGTAATGTAGTTTCCACCACAAATTCCACTGTTAAACATGTTTATTTTAAAAATAAGTCAAGATAATGCGGGTTCACAGCTTCAACTAAAGCATATACCATCGATTAACAACATTGCAGCTCACAGTACGGCTGTTTAAACAGGTTTCTAGGTTATCATTAAAAATCTATTTCTCTGTGGAGAAGATTTTTACTTCCGGAGCCTAACTTTTGAACTCCATAAAAGATCATGGCTATTGATTTTCAAATGGAGACAAAGAACAGAATAGATTTTACATAAATGTGGTGGGTACAAAAATGTAGAAGGTGAGATTTACTGTCAATAAAATAAAGAACAGTATAAAACCTTTCTTTTGTATTTCTATTCAAGCTCCTTTCTTGCATTGTCTGGTTTCAAGCTGGCATTTCTGTTCTCACTTCACTGACGGATTGTATCTTTTATAATATACACTATAAATCAATGAATATGGCAGGAGGCACTTCTTGCAATGTCAGGGTGATAAATGACTGTGACAAGGTGAACATAATAACTGAACAAAACGTTAAAAATCCTACTAGAGAATGTCAGGAAAAATTTACTGCTAAAGCACTTACCTTGAAAATGAAAGTTTGTCATTTCTGCACCACTAGTGGCACCGAAAATAATTGGAATTTGTTAATTATTAATCCTTGAAGTTGGCATTGAATAATAATAAGTCTAATAATTTATGCAAGTTAGTTTACCAGTTTGGGTCTATCACCAAATGTGTATCATCATCATTTATGAGTAAACCTCATATTTGAGAACTATTGCGAATGGAAACTCTATATCGGTAACCTACAAATGACTTGAATCTGCATATGAAATTTGGATGCACTTATCTTCACAATATCGGTAACCACATACATTTTGATATGCATACATTCACTTGTAGGATTTAAAAACTGATGTGGTTTCTTTTGACAAAAGTTGATCATTTTAGTCCTAATCATTTTTTCTAGATGAAATAGACAATTCCCTCCAATAATATTCACCCCGTTCTCTGCAGTGCGCAATCCATGTTGTGGATAACCAGTAGGGAAGCGCTCAGCATGGAGTCCTAATCACCCTGCATTAGGCACAGATAAGGATCCAAATTTGATCTACATCTGAAGCAACAACTGGGCCAATACCCTGTGATGCTTTTACAATGCAGCTGACCTGGAAACAGTCCTCTCTTCCATCTCGGTAGCACACGCAGGGAGTCCCAACTGCTCCGGGACAGAGCTCTCTTATTGAGAGATCCCTCCATTTTTATTCACATACATCTGGAGTGACAGGATGCATTTCGGGATGTACGCATTGCTTCACAGAGCGAGGAGTTGTTCCTGCCAACTTGCTAAAAAAAACCTGATTCTGACACTGAATCATCACAGCAACGACTCGCTCTTAATAGAGTGCCAATCTTAATATATTTATTGGTGGTCGCTGGTGCAGATAGAGTTTAAGACGTACCTCAATTCCTACAGTAGGATAAATTTAGCACAAATTCAGAATCTGGGCCACACTGCCTCATCGGTCCTCATTTGGGCCTCACACCTCAAATGCTCTCCTCATTTGTAAGTCGCTCAGGATAAAAGCGTCTGCTAAATGATTATGTAAATGTAAAGTTAAACAATCAGGAGAAGGGAATGAAACGAAACAGCAAAGGATAGAACAAATAATAAAAATATGATAAAAATACACTTATGGTAAAATTGTCCGTTTCCAAGACCTTCATAGTATTAGATGCATTTGACATTTTCTAGTAAAAATCTTGTATCACTAAAAACTATATTTTATTATATTTTAAATGATGTTTATTGATTATAAAATAAAACGATCAATTATTCTTATGTGAATTATATTGTTTAAATCTATATTAAACACACACCCTTTTAAATAAACATACATTTCATTTGAAGGTTACGGGTAAATTCATAGTTCCAATCAACTACATTTTCAGCTTGTTATTATTTATAGATGAAGTAGAATACACCTCTGACAGCATCTGTTTAAAAACAATACGTTTCGTCACACTGTGCAGCTATTGTTAATGAAGAGCCTTGTTTCCTCACAGTGTGAAGAGCTCCTGCTGGCTGATACTCTTTTCAAAGACATGCTTTCTGCTGTCGTGTCTAAGGGGAGTGTAGATACACTAATAAGAACTCTGTTTTTCTCACAAAAGTGCCATGTGGGAGGGAAAGATGATGACATGTCATGTTATTTCATATGCTAAAAATAACACTGGTCAGTTTTGCAGCTTTGTGTAAGCTATAGTGTTGATTTGAACATCTGGTGGTCAGCATTAAAGGGCTAACCTGGCATTAATGAAACTTAATTAACGAGCAAAAATAGCACCTTACCTGACAACTCCCTGTGTGTTTCTCAGGACAGAAGCAGCAAAGCTCTGAGTAACTCCCACCAGACTGGTGCCGTCAACCTCCACGATCTGATCATTCACCTTAATTCTGCGGGAAAATGAGGGTGGATATGTTTTAACGCTTGTTACAGTGACACTATTAGGACATTGTGCAATCTCTAAAACAGGTTATTATCAGAGTATTTCAATCATGACAACTCTCAAAATAGTTTTAGCATGTGAGTGAATATGGCAATGTTTATGTATTTGGTTTTGTTGGACTATCTGCTGCTGCTTTGAGCATGTAAGATATGCTGCTGCTGCATTAAATGAAGGTACAGGTGGATCTAGGCAGGTGGAGCTGGGGGAGGAGGAGGGTTTCAGAGGAACTCTGATGGGATGACAGCAAACACTGAACAGGACTATTTGAATGTTGAACAAGCAATCTCATTGGCTGCAGGATCAGAAGAGGCCAAAACATGCATTTAAAGACCAATCAGCCTGCACCCTCTTGAGTTTCATGACTAAACTAGATATGAATACTAATTAGATTTGTCATCTGTCATATTAAGATTACTTTTTTGAAAGATTAATTATGTTCTGCCTGAGGCCTTCCCATCACTCCCTATGAAGAACGTAGTACATTGAAGGATAGGGTTTCCCGGAGATTGCGAACCCCTGGAGTTTGACACAAACCACCAGTAAGAGATTTCTTTATAAAAACCTAAGGATAAATGTAAAGACCAAAAATAAAGGTTGTAAGATTTTGTAGATATGTTTAAAGATGTCAGGGTTCTGTCACTGTAGTCATATTTTCTAGTGTTTTGGTGACAGAGCTCTGACACGGCCCTATTGTCGTGTCTTTGTGAGATACTCGAAGCCGCCGCACGCTCTCTTGTCTGTGAAACGAATTGTGTGTGGATCATGATTGTCCGATCCTGAGACTTTGGTCTTGTTCAATTTCGGGTTTGTGTCGGGATTCGGACATTCATGGCCCGTGTGTTTGTCCTTGTTGTGAGCGCATGGGAGGAGTGTTTGCTCCTCATGTGTTTGCTCTCTCGTGTCTGCGCGTTGTGTTTAGCACGTGGTTCGTGTTTACATAGGCCGCGTGCTTTCATGTTGGGTTTTGTGTGGCGCACAGTTTGTGTTTCACTAGCTATGCGCTGTGTCTTGTTTCTCGTGGACACGCGGCTTATGCATGTTCGCATTGGCTGCATGTTCTTGTCCAGTCATAGTGTAACCCCGCCCGTCTTGTTCCCTTGTTATAGTTTGATTTGCCCCAGCTGTTCCCTCTGTGTTGTGTTGGTTCGTCGTCGTATTATGGTGTGTTTTTGCTGTCTTGTTCCTGTCCTTAGTCTTGTTCTTGTAGTCAAATCAAATCTTGTTTTTCCCCCTCGGAGTGGTTTTTGTTGCGTTTTTGTTTTATTTTTTCGTTTAATAACGAACCCCATCTCCTGCATCCCTGAGTCCTCGCCTCATCCCTATCCCTAACTTGACAAAAGATTTTTTGCTGCATAAATGCGGAAGATCCCCCCCCCCCACACACACACACACACAACAGTGATTTAAATTAATAATTCATAATAAAATGTAGTAATTATAATAATGTTTAAAATAATAATTTTATAATTGTTGATAACAATAATACAGTGTATTCTCAAAAAATATATTCTTTACACAGTGTGAATGATATGATTTAAAAAAAGTAATAATTACTTAAAATCTCAGAGAGTACTTCAAGTAAATAATTTGCCTCTTTGGGCTTAAACGGGACAAAAAAAGAAAATCATGAACAGTATTTTCATGTTATCGGACTTGTTGGTCACATTCTTTCATTTCAGAAGCTAAAGAGTACTGCTCACAAGACAGAAGGAATTACAATCATAGCACAGGATTACAAAGACAAGTAAGCTGCTTAACAACATGTGATAATATAATTTTCAGAATGCTACAGTATTTGCATGAAGACCTCCAACTGTGTGATATCTGTAATGAGCTTTGTGAGGTTGACCAAATTGCCTTGACCCCTGATTCCTGTCTGGATATTGAGATCCTGGCAAATCTCGTCTGTTATGCAGGCAAATCAGACAGAGAGATGCTAGCGAGATTGAATCCCAATGTGCAACTAAAGAGTGTGGTGTAAGCACACCTTGACCTTCACATGCATTTTGCACTGTTGTCAGTATAAGTAATAAGTTTTCCTCTATGCAAATAAATTTAAAATAAGGACTCCAGTGCAAAGATTTCAATGTCACTGTCGAATCCTCCATTGTTGCACTGCGCACAGAAACAGCCTGAGTTAATGGTGGAGAAAATTGCATTCTAGCTATTGAATGGTCCTTTTGAAACCTGACTGCAAAGCATTCAGTTGCTTGGTAATCTTGAAACAAGTAAAATTTCTCAGGATTTCAGTAGGGTTTGAAGTCACTCAGCAAGTCCAACAGTCTGAGGCCACATTTAAAGTCTGAGATTCAACATTTTTAACTTAAACCTGGAAATAAACAGAAGGTTTTAGGATTTCGAAAGTCAAGAATTATTATGATGTAAAGTTCTACTCTATTTCTAAGCCATTATATCAAGTTGCCAGTCAGTGGCAGCATTTTGGATCATTTTCACTAAATCATTTTTTTTTGGATCAGTTTCATGGCCCGCAGAATATTTTGTTGTATGAATATGCGATACATCAATAGGAAGAACAGACCCTCTGATAAAAACAAAACAGTTTCATTCTAGCTTCATGCAACATTTCTTCATGCAAAAGCTGAGAAAACCGTGTTTTTGTCAAAGAGTATGTCTGAATGGGACTCAAAATGATGATCAAAACACAGATGGAGTCCATCAACACCATCAATGTTTCCCGGTCCTTTAACTCATCCTAAGTAGACATTTCATTCAGTAACATTAAGCAGTTTTGATTTATTTGCCATTTAATGTTGATGACATTACACATAAGAAATGAGAAGCATGAAGAATAGGTCTATCACTACTTTCTATGTGTCGTTTAGTTTACCTTCCATCTCTCTCTGCTGCTCCACCCTCTATGACAGTCTTGACGAAGATGCCCAGCTTCTCCAGGCCTGCGTCAGCACCAACCCCCATTCCTATAATACTGATGCCCAGGCCGTCATCATCTGACATACACAGATGAACACACACAAACCAGTGAATGGAAAAACATTATTAGTGGTGAGCAAATGGAAAGAATGACAATTCAATAAATCAGTGGATGGATGGATGGAGTGTTTATTAAGACTGATCAATATTCAAGGCTTACCACTGAATACTCACAACATGTTGTTTTTTTATAATAAAAAAAAAACAATAGAGGAATTTGGAGCTAGTTCTCACAAAGGCTATAGTGTTTCTGAGCAACCATAAGGTTTTGAGTAAAAACTGACTGAGAAACATTAACTTGAGTGAAAAGTGTGATGACTAAATTCAGAGTCGCCTATCATGAAAACTATCCTAATCCTTTGTGACATTGCCATCACCGCTATTCACCTTTTTCCAGTTCCACAGGGAGAAGTTCCAGCTTCTCTACTCGCTTCTCCAGCTCATACTCAGCTGAAGATGCCACCGGGTCCACCTCTTCATTCCTCCGGTCATAATCTTCATTGCAGTAGGTTTTAAACACCTGGGAGCCGAAAAAAGTCAAAAGTCGTTGTTACAAAAGATGGAGTCTGTGAACCAGAGAATATGGCTGCATCTGAAATCTCATACTTCCATACTATAAAGTAGGCAAAATTATGAGAAATATGTCAGAATTCACAGTAGTCATAAAAGAGATTCTGAAGTGTGCGTATGATAGACACTTTACTATCCCATGATAGTAATGGGAGAGGATTCGTGACCTGCAGTGAAGTGATGCTGATGACAACTGACAACTGATGCTGGTAGGTCACATGACAATGACAGCATGGTGAATGTAGTACGACCAGATTAGAGAGAACCAACAAATTTTAATAACCGATTGTGTTGTAGTTAGGGATGAGCGAGTACAGCATTATCTGTATCTGTATCTGTTAACCATATGAATTATCTGTATCTGTATCTGTACTCGGACTGGGCGGGGCCTAACCCGGAAGTGGGTGGGATTTAACCTGGAAATGGTCAGGTTGTCTTGAAATGGGCAGGGCTTTAACCGGTATGTTGTTTTTAATTACGCAAATGATTGTTACAGAAATTGTTATATTTATTGCTGATTAGAAAACTATTTACATGACAGCATCAGCATTGAGCTTCAGATCAATGGTTTTGATCACGATAACAAACAAACTATATACAGAACTAATTTTGCAACAATGAATACAACACATGCAGTTGCAATTATGAAGAAATCATTATTTGTAATCATTATTTTTAGCATGAAGTCAAAAAACTGGTTAAAGCCAGCAGACGGTAAAAAAAAAAAAAAATTCTCAGACAGGCAGAGACGCTAGTCGCATTCTACCAAGAACCATGTCTGAAGAAACACCACGTTTACCAGAACTATACTGGTTAATAAGTACTACAAACAAACTAAAACAAAGCTGAAGAAACCCTAAACGTTAACAGAAAAGACCTGCAAACCTGAGTGACTGAGGGAGAGACAGAGAGAGAAAGAAAGCTGTTCTCTTCTCAGTGTTCTGCATGTGAGTGAGCAGAGCGGGACACAGCAAATCTGTATGTGTAGGGGAGGGGCGCTGTGACTAGCCTATCACAGAACGCAGACACAGTCAGCTACGCAATGTGGATTTTTATTCAATCCGAGCACAGATATTGACTCGTTATACTCGTATAATACTCGTGCTCGGCAAAAGTGCTTTATCCTGTGAGGTTTTTGTTACCTGTAGCTTTAGTTTGTTTGTTTGTTTCCCCCCTCATATTTAAAATATAAAAAATATAACATATGGTGATTTAATCAAAGTAGAGTCATTAAAACAAATATTCATAAGGTCACGACTCCATGTATAGTGAAGCAGCATGTTATCAATGAAGTTGTGGGCACTGGGCAATGTCTCGGGTTACATCAGAGCGTCTTCATAACAGTGCTTATCGTCTGAAACACAAACTGCCATCTCCTCAGCGCAAGTGATGGTCTTGTGCACCGAGGTGTGAAAGGACAGTCACGCTCAACTGTGTCCCCGAAACAAGTTCAAACATGGACAAACATCGACCCCACGCCAACATGCCTACCCGTGTCCTTATTCAAAGTGTTCACTGGTTAAGTTGCGATTCATGGTGACATAGAATCAGTTTCCCTGACAAAGATTCAAGTCTTTCGCTTTAAAACAGTAAACTTCCTCAGTCATGTTCTGTTTAGTTTCTGTATTTAATTTCGAGTCATGGCTTTCTTTGTCACTGTTTTACCTGTGTCAGTCAATGATTAGATGGTTTCTATTTAGTCCTCACCTGTTCCCTGTTGCATTAATGATCTTCCTTTGTGCATTTAAGCCCTCTGTTCTTGGTTCTATGCTAATGTCATTGTGTTCTCTTGTGGATTTACTAGATGCTGACTGTTACACAGGCAAGTACCAGAGTTAATATAGAAGTGATGATCTGCGTTTTAAGCCGGTCCCACAGGCTTACATAAACATACGTAACCATTCAAAGTTTATTGGGTTGCTATGATTTTATTATTTTTTAAAACAAGGCTGCATTTAATGTGTGAAATGAAAGTATGAAATATTTATTTCTGATGTCTTATATAAGACTTATAGTCTTCAGTGTCACATGATCCTTCAGAACTCATTCTAATATGTTGATTTGAAGTTCAAGAAATTGCAATATAATCAATATTGAAAACACTTAAATTTTGTGGAAACTGACACAATTCTTTTAGGATTCTGAATGAATGGAAAGTTCAAACGAACAGCATTTATTTGAGTAAGACTCTTTTATAAATGTTTGTATGTGTGTGTATATAGCTATGTGTCTCACTGAGCAAACTAACAATCTGCTTTTACCACCAGACAGCCGTCTGTCACAATTACCCATGTTTAGTGTTCTTGGACTTTTATTTTGGCTGTTTCTGAAATCGTCCTGTAATTTGATGTCCTTTTTTACTTGTATGCACCTGTTTAGTTCCTGTTTACCCAAGTTTCATTAGCTACCCTTGTTATTCATAATGACAACTAATCACCTTCACCTGTTCCTTGTTAGCCTCTTGTTAGAGTATTTATACCCCTCTGTTTCAGCTTCAATTAAACCAAATTAAACTAAAATCTGATGTTTTATGGTAAATACAAGCCTAAACCATGGTGTCCAAATCATATATGGTAGGAAACACTCTGATACCAGAGCAAGCATAATCTCTAGTGCACTTTACAACATCAATAATGTAAACTGATCAACAGCGATGCATTATTGAGCACTCGCGCTGCTGACCGAATGATTAGCTGATGTGTAATGAGCCCTTTATCTACATCGGTCTTGATGAAATTTATATTGGCAGAAAAAGCTGAATTGAGGCTGTAGCCTTGAAGGTAGTAACTATAAAGATGTTTCCTGCACTACACATTAAGAGTGACTTGAAAGAAAACAACCATATAAAAGTCCTCAGAGCTGAGCTAAAGCGCTTAGCTCACATAATCCATTGCCAGCTTCTCTGCCACAGTTATAGATTCCTATACAAGGCCAGGAGGGCATAAATACAAAAACATTCCCTTGCGTGGAGCTCTAACCTGAAAGTGAAGACATTTCTAGAAATATCCATCTCTAGAGTGAGTGGATCTGTTCCAGAGCTTCCCTCACACCCTATTCTCCTGTATTCTCCTGAGCTCGACCAACAATCACAGTGTTGACAGTCCACAGCTGGCTAAAAATGGCTCAACAGCCAGGCGTCTTTTGTGAATCTGCCAGACGTGACAACCATGAGGGGCTCTACGCAACAGACCAAGTGTAGGCAGCGTGCTGAAGGCTACTGTCAGGTCTGACGTGCCGTGGGAAATCATAATATCATCTATTATATTTATTATAGACTTGCTGAATATAGCTGTCCAGGAGACGTTGTTTTGTTTTATTAGCATTACATGGTTTCATATAAAATTGTAATGGTCTTATTCATAAGCTAATAGGTTGAGAAAAATTGTCAAGTGCCAAAAGTGAGCAAACATTGGCTTTGATCAATAAAATATAATAAGTCACCATTAGGGATTTGTTATGATATGAAATATGACTTGATCTGCATTGCAAGACTTTCAAAAGTGATTCAATTTAAAGACATACAGCATAAATAGTCTGGATCAGTGATTATTGCTAAACTATTTGGTAACCTAAAATTCTGCAGTAAGACTAAGATGTTTGTTTAGTTTCAAACTAATTTAAAAAGAACAAAATAATTGGAGCACAACATATTTGTGTTTTTTTGGGTGATTTTACTGAATCCGAGCATTTTTTAAGTCTAAAGGCAAAAAAATATGGAGATGTTTCCGATTCTTTTTCAGAAAATAAAAAGCATTTAACTTCAGATCGTGTATGTAAAGCAGTGTTTTTCAACCTTTTTTGAGCCAAGGTACATATTTTCATTGAGAAAAAAAAATCACAGGGCACACCACCAACCGAAAATGTTAAAAAATGAAACTCTGTAGCCTATATTAACAATATACAGGCATTCTTATCAAAGTGTCTTGAATGGGAATCAAATAAACCCAAAGAAAAAAAGTATTTTTAGTTTTCAAAAAATGTTTTTTAGACCAATTAGGTGAAATTGAATAATTTTCCACGGCACACCTGACGATCTCTCACGGCACACTAGTGTACCGCGGTACAGTGGTTGAAAAACACTGATGTAAAGCATCCGTGCTTTCAATTATCAATCAAGCTCTCCACAACTTGTAGTTGTTTCTTTATTTTACTTTAGTATTGCTGTCCTTTATGCTGAATCTTTTCTTGGCGTCAGTCCGACTAACAGCGATACTTTCTTGAATATCCTTGTGCATCTTCATACTAATATTGATTCAGCCCACTCAACTCACCTCTCTGTCATCAGCCTCACCTCCATCGTTTAGATCAATACATCTGTTCAAACAAATGCAGCACATTTCTTTTCCCTTCTCGTCATATAGTAGATCAGCTCTCACTCCTCTCATCTACTGCTCATCCGCTGCAGTCTTATATTTAAAACCCAGCAGTCTGCGAAGTCTTTGGCTCCAACTGCTACCTTGCATAATAGCCAAGAAATGTAAGCTTGTATAAGCGTTTTTCTGTTCGGAGAGCACTTTAAGTTTTTATTGCATGTTGTGAGATTCCACCAAAGGCTCTGAGAGCTAATTTTTCTCGGCAAAGAGTGAATTTGCACAGAACTGCAGGGGTGAGTGAAACTGAGCCAGGCCCATAATCCATCCCTCTACTCCCACTCGCTTCCTCATCTCTCTTTGCTCATTACTTCATTATCCGTCTTGTCTCTCATCCTTCTTTGTGTCACAGCACTTCTAGCGGAGCAACCGCGGCTCATCGGTATGCCTCTAACACGGTATATTACACCAGCTGCATCATGGGTGACTGACATGCTTGTGGAGGAACCGAGGGGAAGGCCGAGAGGAAACGGGGAAGAACAATCGACTGAAAGTGTTTGTCTGCATTTGTATCCTAGGCTGGCAATTTTGCTGCATGGCTCAGAGTCTGACCAAGTACAACTGATTGCATTAAATGGCAAACAGTCAAGCAGTGCCAGAGCTTCCAGTATCAACACACACACACACACACACACACACACAGCTGTCTCTCAGAGGGATGGCGAAGCTGATGCTGAGTGGATTAACCATGCAACACAGAGAAAAATCTGCAGACAGACATTCCTGTACTATTCTCTGAAAACAGGAAGCTGCAAAGTCAAATGAACTTTCTATCATATTGCTATGAAATGCATTCAAATATGAACTTACTGTGTCATGAACATATGATTTTACCAACTACGGGCCTGTGGAAAAACTCTTTTGTACACACTTTCAGTATCTTTATTTCATAACAAATCTCAAAGCATGCGTTCTAATATGGCAACGACATTAAAAGCCACAAAAAAGATTTACAAAACATTACAAACGATTCTACTTTAAATAATGCTGTTACTTCGAAATGCATATATCAAAAAATCCTTCATAAAAGTATCATGGTTTCCACAAATATTTGATAAAACATTGATAATAATAGGAAATATATCAACAAAAGATTTGTGAGGGATCATGTGACACTGAGGACAGGAGTAATGATGCTGAAAATTTAGTTGATCACAGGAACAAATTCCATTTTTAGAATAGACTTGGTTTAGAATAGATTTTTAAAATAGAAAACAGCTATTTAAATTTTTAATAATGTTCAATATTCAAATCAATGAAGAATTATAAAACAAAAAATTCTAAAATATGTTTGACCTAACAAAAAGATAAAACAAATATTACAGTTTTAGTAAAAAACAACAAAAAACACCTGGGACATAAAAGTGCCTCTAGGTGAAAAAACAGTGCATTAAAATAAATGAATCACCAGTTACATGGCAAGCTTTTGAATGTTCTGCTAATGCTGAAAGCTGTTATCCATTCATGTAGTAAAAGCCTTTGCATTCCATGAGACTCAGCATTATTTTAAAAGCCATTTCATCTTTCAACTATTTTAAAAGCACTCGAGCCATGGAGGAGACTTGAACTGATGAGTCAGGTGATATCAAACTCTCAAGCATAATTAGCCTTTTGCTCTGTATCAAGACCATAGCTCCTTCAAAACGTATGATTTTGTTCATCCTCTTGATTCTTTTTTCAGTTTATCTGGCCTGGAATGTCATCATTTTGGCCTCTTTGTAATCCTGTGTTTGTGGAAATACCTCTGGGGGCCTCACCACCCGCCAACACAGAGCACGCTAGCATAAGGGGATAAACAAGACAACAATTGCTTACTTTATGCTTCATTCTCATGTGTTGGCTGAGTCTTCTCACATGATCAGTAACACAGTCTGATGAATACATAATTCATCAACTGACCAGATGAGAGGGTAAGGGTGTTACATTTACAGGCGACATGGGTGTACAAACTAGTTTCAGCTATTAATATGCATGCATTATATATAAATATGTATGTATATATGAATATGCATTTAATAAAGCTTTGACATTTATATTCAATTCTTCATATAAAAGAATAATAATAGCTTCTACATAGTTCATAGACTATGAATAATTTAAATTAAATAAATATGATATTTTTATTCAACATATATATATATATATATATATATATATATATATATATATATACATATGTCGAGTAAAAATATCATATTTAATTTAAATATATATATATATATATATATATAGTATATATATAAACAAATATATATATATATATATATATATATATATATATATATATAGTATATATATAAACAAATATATATATATATATAGGTTGAGTAATATGTGTATAATATATTATTTACTTTGATATATATATATATATATATATATATATATATATATATATATATATATATATATATATATATATATCAAAGTAAATAATGTATACAATTTTTAATACAGTAGTGGCTAAAAGTGGTATCCGGCCTAGGAAATCTTTAATCTTAATTCATATATATATATGTATATGTAAAATATAAATAGCATAACATGGCGTGGGTATTCTAAAAAAAATGGGGGAAATGGTTAGCATTGCAGAATAGATGTTTGTATTTGAATGTTTACATGAGTTTATATTAATATAATGTATTGCTGAGCGAATATATGTAATATATGACATCTTTGTTATTTTTCTTTTTTTTATTACCATTAAATAATATATTCCTGAGTACAATGAGCACACAGTGAGAGGAAAAATGGCACTCTACACAACTTGCTGAACACTCCAGACCATCTAACAACAATACAGGGCACTGTGTCAGAGTTGAACACCTCCTTGTTTCCATCATGGAAAAAAGCAGAAACTGCACTCTCTGATAGATTCAGTGACGGCCAGTGACGGAGCAGTGGGGAATTAGTGCCTGACACGGACAGCTGGAACCATAGGCCTGTCTTCTGTTTCCACAGTCGTTAAAAATTCAACTCCAGAAAGGGTCAGATGTCAGAGAAACAAGCAAACAAAAAATACCACAGCATTCATAATGCATTGGGAGACAGACCTTTTCCAATGACCATAGCTTCAAAATCGCTTGATTGTTTTATTTTGTCTGAAGCTAAAGTGCACAAACCGTACATTGCCATCTCATGACAGCATGTTTGCTCTGCACAACAAATTCAACAAATGAGAAAAATGACTGAAAGCTCCTTATAAACAGACCAAACTGTAGGCATCTTTACAAAACTCACTTTTAGCAGAAATAGACGTTTAAAATACGGGTTTTCTCTTGGATAAACAGAAAAAAAAATATTGATGACTCATCCTGCACTACAGAGATTTTTGTCCAATCAGATGCTCTCTGGAATGAGAATGCCCCGCCCCCTAATAGCCAATCATAGCTGTGAGCATACTTTTTTTTAAAGGGAAAGGCACTATAATGTGTCACGGCCAAACGTCCTGTGTAAATAGAAAACACATCAAGCTAGAAAACTACTGTAACACTACAGAGAGCAGGAACGTGTGCGATGCGGAGAGGATGAACTCTCTTTATTCAAAACTCGAAAAGAAACAAAACACTTTAAATCGAACATACACAGCACATGATAGTGCAAAACCTGGAGAACTCAGAACACTAGGAAGCACGCACGCACGCACGCACGCACGCACGCACGCACGCACGCACGCACGCACGCACGCACGCACGCACGCACGCACGCACGCACGCACGCACGCACGCACGCACGCACGCACGCACAACAAAGTCACGTCAACAACTGACAAAGACTAGGATACACAAGTGGGTATATATAGACAAGGACATGAGACACACCTGGAGACACTGATGAGGAAATTGACACAAGACAGGTGTGGAAGGTTCTGGAAAGGCCTGGAAGTGAACAGGAAGTGACAACAGGAAGTGAACCCATGACCTCAGTGACAGGGAAGTGACAAAGACACAGAAAGACAGGACCAAGTGTGACAATTACGCTCATTGGGAGATTTAAGTTAGCAACTACCTAAGTAGATCTAAATCATCATGAAATCACCAACTGAGACATCTTCATCCACAGAATAAGACTGAAATACCATTTTTTCCAATTACATAAAGCCACCTTAATCTTCCCCAGTCAAGACTACCTCTTTAAAAAATACCTTGATCTACTGGATATTCCTTAAAATAAAAATGAAAATGAATAAAACATCCTCTGCTTCTCAGCTCACTCACCTAAAAGACTTTTCTCATCCACATTTCTGAAAGAATGTTTATATAGATATAGTATGTACATGTAACAGAACACTAAAACTAACTAGACTAAAACAAGCCTTTTAACTAAATTACAGGACTGAGCTGATATAGTAAACCGCTGGATTGATTCAGAGGGATCCGCTTGGTCTATATACCGTATGTGCATCTGGGCACAGAATTGAGTGTATAATCATTTAATCATTTCTGCAGTGATTCAACTGCTGCCCAGTCTTTCAAATCCATTTAATTCCATTAGAGAATCAAGAAGGAATAAATATACCACAACAAGAGGCTGTGATTAGCAGAGCTAATGTCATATTTCATTTTGCCTGTAAGTGCAGTTTATGTAGGAGGATGATGACAGGACAGAAGTGATAAAGGGCACAGCTAAACAAACACTAGAATTCATTGGAAAAAAATGACTGGACTCACTAAACTCACTCGAATTCACTGTCAGACATGCGTATGATGCTGCATCTGATTACTTTGCTCTAAATTACATCTAATATTAGAAATAACATGATCGTGTAAAGCATCCATCACCTCTCCTAGTATATTATGTTCAAAATCTAAAGCAGTGAAATCAAAATGTCTGGGTTAACATTTGATATGGTCTCACACTTCCCCATGATGACGCAACATTTTATTTCTAGTCTGGTTTCATTTTCTTGTTCTGCTATGGTAAGGCACATGCTTTTGTAACATGAAAAACTAGATGTAAAAATGTTTTGTGCAGCTAACATTCATCTATAAAAAGTGAAGGCTACTGGATGCCACATCCTCAGAGTCAGACGAGTAGAATCACAGGATGTGTCCGTTAAGTCAGGTCAATGAAACAGGCTTGAAGTGCTTCCAGTGTTTACAATGAATCCATTAGGAGTCCAATAATGCTTTTTCATATTTTCAGCTTTCTTTAATGTGTTGCTGTTTGAGCATGAAAGAGGTCTGCAAAGCACAAAGTCCCTCCAGGGGGAGTTCTTCTCTATACCATTGTCCCCGTTTCTGAACTCCCTGAAACACCGGCATTGTAGTCTTGTGCTTTCTTATGGGAACGAACACGGCACATTATTCCTCATTTGAATAATAATTCCAGCCCAAGATATATCTAAAATAAAGGGACGGGGGCGAGTTGAGTTATTCAGTAGTGTGTTGAAACTGGTGGTTATGGTAAGGGGCGGAATATTTTTGAAACACGATTGCGGTTGACCAATCACAACACACTGGTCCAGCCGACCAATCAGAGCTCACTGTGCTTTTCAGAAGGAGGGGCTTCACAGAGACAGGAACTAAACAGAGCGTTTCTGACAGACTGGGAAGTGAGGAGCTGCAACAATGGAGAATATATAAAAAGTTATTTGACTTTCGGATGTTCAAACATGAAAAGCTATTCTAGTAGCACCAAAAAACTAAATCAAAACTATGAAAAGGGGCTTCTTTAAAGTCAGTGATTTTGCTTTAAGCTTGACCTTAATCTTTATATTTATGTGTCGACATAACACAGTACTAACCATTTTTATTATAGAAAGAAATGTTCTAAGAGAGATCAAACATAAACAAAATCATTATTTATTCACCATCATGTTGTTTCAAACCTTTATGACATTCTATTTCCATGGAGCACAAAAGGGGAAATTTCAAGCAACATTTTCACATCAAAGCTTGAATTCAAGGTAAAAAACAACAACTTTTTTTTCTTTGTAGCTTCAATTTTGTTTCTCAATCAGAGCCTTCTCTGCTCTGATTGGTCAGATGACCTCATCTTTTGTGATTGGTTGACCAAACCCTCATTAGCATATCTGATTTTCATCTCCGGAGGCTTCTTCAGAACTTGTTACACAGTGATGAGAACAGTAATAATGGCATTGGTTTTACAGTACCAGTTTGAAAACGAGTTGTCATCTTTTGGAAGTGCATGCTAAATGGATTTGCAAAAAATATTTTTTTTAACTGATGACTCATTTCACCAAATCGTATTTTTCTTAAAGTATACAATAACCCCATTTATTTTGCACAGTGGTCTTTAAAACTCTGCATACCTTTTACATTCACAAACAGTTATATTAACACACTATCCAAGTGAAAAATTCAAGTGAAACTATCCAAGCCAGTTTGCGTGAAAAAATGTACAAACTTTTTATTTTTTTGAACTAACAATAGGATGAGGGGATGTTATGCAACCTGTCCATGAACGCACAACCTTGTACATTAACAACAATTTTTTTTGCTAAGCCTTGGTTTGCTACTCTAAACAAGCATTATTTGTTGCATTTTATTAATTGCATTTAGCCGTCCCCATCTAAACAGAGATATGATCCCATTTGGCAACCACAAAGCAAGGTCATTAATACCGTAAAACAAACATGGAGATGGAAAAAAGATACATTTAACAAGCCTAATTTACTGCATGCATTTTTAAAGAAGAATCAGAGTATGATCATTTAGCAATTGATGAACCTGTAATCAGTAAATGGAGGGAAGAGTCTTTGAGAGTGCTGTTATTCCACACAACCACTAGAGCTGCTCGCACAAGAGCCTCTTACAGCAACTCTACATTTATTACGCTTAGAAACGCTTTAATATGGAAATTATCTACTTAATGAGTGACTAAAAAATATTATGTGCAGGAGAGAAAATGTCCAGTATGGTTAATGACTGACACTTCTATTCGTGGTCAAGCTAAACTAGTCTGGTGAATGGACAATGTTTTACCACAAATCAGGTCCTTTCTCAAATCTGAACACAGACCACAGACTGTTATTTCCTCCATGTCTGCAGAAAAAAAAGCATGTGGCCTGGGTTCAAAATTCCCTGACTCATGAAAAAGTCTTTCTTTGTCAAGCTAATGACCAGGGCAGTTCAGTCGAGTTGACAGTCACTGCCAATTTACAATAAGCTGGCATTTTCTAGTTGTTCCACGTGTTACAGTACTATTGCTTTATTGAATAATATTTAGAACACCGGAAAAAAGAACGCATCTGTTATACCAGACTGAGCTAAATGCCAGTTTTGAACCATATGTTCAAATGCACTGTCGCACATTTGACATTCGGCAGCTGTGAAGACCTACATTTCAAGTTTATAATTAGCAGCAGGATCCAAGAATTGAAACCAGGAGTAGCATTGGGATGCGTTCTGATTAAGAGACTCTAAGAATACAATACTTCAAGAGCAAAAAGGTGTGCAAACCGGCCGTAATGGACCTTTTAATTCAGTTAATTCTGACACACGACAGCTCGATGAAATTCAACTCGTGTGAGGGAGATTAGCAAGCAAACATCACGTTTACCCACTGAGAGAGGCAGGGGAACCGGTCCAACGTTGCTTAAGGATATTAATGGGACTAATCCAACCAGGGGAATGTTTGTTTTTGAGTATTTGCCACATCCAGCTTCCGATCAGAGTAAATAGCCGGAGTTGTAAACACATTTCCAGCAGCTCAAACATTCAGCAGCAATTTTCACGATATCGCAACTAATCAATAACAACAGTCTGAGAGTCCACAGCTGTGCCATTATATGGCCAAATCAGAGATAACTGATTTAAATGCTGGCTAAGTGAATTCATCAGAACTCTAATTGACTGTAAAATGCATTTCTGGGAAGTTAACATCATAAAATCCCTTCTTAAAGAATGTGATTCTGCAGCTTCCTGCAAAACACAAGACATCGATAGACAGACCGTAATTACCTTCATGCTTCACCTTGGAGAAAGTTGCAAACACAGTGGTTATCCATGTTCTCATGGGAACATGATTTGATGATAGTGTAGAGGAACAGTGATTGACAAGCGTACAGGGACAGACAGTGGTGGTGCGAAAAGTTACAGCAAGGAGAATCAGCGAGGCATGTGAGGACAGAAGCTATGTGTTCATCTCCCCACAGGCATGAGCGGGCCTCTGAATGTCACTTTATGGCACTCATTATCTAAAGCACTAACATAGTCAGGCAAAACAAGAAATACTCATATTAGATTGGAGAAAATCAATAAAATGGCACTAATGGCCTTTATAGATTCAATTATGACTATGCTTTCAAATGAAATGAACTCAAAAACATGACGGTGGTCATCTTGAAGGCCATTTAAAAACATAAAATCAAAGAATACCTGGATAGATTTGGAAAATATAAATCTAGGGTCAATGACATTTAAGAGTGTACAAAATTCACTCATGTGTTCCAAACCCTTAAGACTTTTGTTCATCTTCGGAACACAAAAGAAGATCTTTTAAATGAACTCTGAGATCTTTCTGTACCTTCATTAACAGCTACTCAACTACCACTTTGACACTTCAAAGTTCATAAAGAGATCGCAAAAATAATCCTTATGAATTAAGCGGCTTAGTCCAAATTTTCTGAGAATGAACCTCATTGGTTCTCGCACATCAAGTAAGCATGTTTGAACTTCTGTTTACATAACTGAGGTGTGTGTTGATGGAGGTTTACATGTAAATAAAAGCTTAAATTAGATCTGTTCATCATATTAAGTGATCTTCAGTCTTTTCAGAAAATTTTGACTGAAACGCTCAATTTATTTGGATTAGTTATATAATGTCTTTATGAACTTTTTGAAGGTTTTTGAAATCAATCAATCAATCAAGTTATATTATTTTATATAGCGCCTTAGAACAGCCAAAAGGTGCACAAGGCGCTTTCCAAAAAACAAAACAAAAAACAAACATCAAAACGACAAAAATGAAAGTAGTTGCGTAGCTGTCAATGGAAGGACTGAAATTTCGATAAAATATCATCATTTGTGTTTCAAAGATTAACTAAAGATGCCACATATATAAACACATATTTATCAAGGTAAAAAGACTGAAAACTTGGTCATTTAAAAATATCAACAGGTATTAAACAAAGTCATTGCATTACAGATTTTAATGTATTTTTTAAATATGTAAAGAAAAAAATGCACGAGACTAGCAATAAACTTACTTTTATGGGTGCAGAGCTGAACTGAATTTTCCGTTTTTGTGGAATATCCTCCTTGTCCTCCTCTGGAAGACCGGGAATCTCCGTAATATCTGATCCCGGGTCATAGGAAAGGTCATCATCGTACAGGTCATCCTCTAAGTCCGTGCAGCTCTCCCCCCAGCCCTGGTAGCAAGCATCTCCATCGGCAGTGAAAATAACTCTCTCATTGCCACAATATTCCTCATTGTGTTCTTCAGTTTGATCCCCTGTAATCCAGCAAGACTCCTCTTTCACATGACTGTCTGTGTTCTCGTGAACCGTGGTAGACTCGTGTGAATTTCCTACAGCGTCGTTGACTTGAGCTACAGCAGAAGAATTGTCCACGGCCTTGGTTGAGTTTACCTCATCTTTTGGTTTCGGTTCACTAGAACCATCAACCACATCGACGGCCTCCTTCTTCTCGTCAGGTTTCACCTGGTCCACGGCCTCAGACAGAGGACTAGGACTGAGAAGATCTTCTGAAGAAGAAGAAACTGGCAGATTGTGCTTGCTACCCACTCGCGTCCTGTAAAAACCACGTGAAGGAGACTGTCGCGCACTGGTGTCGTCCTCGCTGGCCTCCCCGTGTCTCTGTAAGCCATCTGGGGAGTACAGCCCTCTTCCACCTCCCTGGCCTCTCCTGAAAGTAGCACCGGAGCCCTGCTGATCTATATTTTCGAACACAGCACTGAGCTGACTCACAGTGGGAGATGAGGCCTCTGTTCTGGAGCAAAGACTATCCAAAGAGTCCGTACTGCCTCTGTTTGAACGTGCTCCCCGCCAGTCATCCAAATGCTCATGAGAACCCCTCTTGTCTCGGCCGTAAGAGTACACAGGAGACTGTGAAGCATCTCTGGAGCTCTGCTCAAAGAGTTTCCTTGTTTCTGAGAACTTTGAGTGATGATGGCCAGTAGCGGTCCGCTCTCCAGTGCCCTGCTGGAACTTGACCACTGACCCATCTGCCTTATTGATGAAGTTTGTTGGCTTGTTGAGTTTCTGTGGGGTCTCGTCCCTTGCTCGTCGGTTGGACCCAATGTTCTCGGTCCCCATCTGCATGAACATGTTCTTGATGCGACTGACGTGGGCCCCGTATTGCCTCCCCCGAGACTGCCTGACGCCCTCTGGGTCTTTGAGTTTGGGGTCTCCATCCTGTCTTGGTTGGTCAAATGCCTTCTTTAGAGCCTGGAACTCCGCCCTGTAGGCATTACGGTGCGGAGAAGCGCTCCTCAGGGTATTCCTCTCTGCTGAGGCCTCCGTCTTCAACATCTTAGCCTCGACAATGGAGGTCTACTCAAATATACAGTAACATTCCTTCAGGTTGTTCGTTGTGTGCAATCACATTTTGTTGGGGATTCCTGAAAACATTTACAAAATGTTATGAGTAGCTTGTTTGTTCACAAATTATCCAGTTATTATTTATTTTTATACAGCAGACAATCATATACTATAAAAAGTGGAAACTCATCAAGGATGGGACCCTAATAAGGGTCACATAGCAAATAGGCCCAGTCTTTATTGTTTTATATACTATACATAAAAAGCTACCATTGAAAATGTGAAATCTGAAAGAAAAAAAAGAAAAATATTTTTATAAAAAAAAGTCTCTAATGCTGCTCACCAAGGCTGCATTTACTTGATCATAAATATTGTAACTTCATTAAATTAAAACATTTTGAGTAAAAAAAAAGATTGAATGATCTGCGCATGATAGTAATCACAGAAAAACAACGCTTTTGTCAAGTGGGATTATTAGGATCGACTTTATTGACCCGTATTGTTCTTAAAAAGTGTACTGAACTTCTTATAACTGAATTCACTATGCTCAGAACAAATCATTTTCATTCAAAAACTGTATGCACTTACAATTCATTGTGGGGACACACTGAGAAACAATATGGGGACTACAGAGTCTAAAACTAGCCTTCTGCATTGGTAAAGCAGTATGGAGTTGATTGGATGACCTGATGATCCAAATAGATGCTTAGCCAGATAATCGAGTGCATGAGAGAACTTTATTGACTTTAGGTCAAGATACAGGAACAGATTAGAGATATCGTGGTAATACTAAAGCAGGGGTGCCCAATACGTCCATCACGATCTACCCGTTGATTGCAAAAGGTAGTGTGGGTAGATCGCATGGAGACCATCATCCGTCCTCACTATGAAATGTGTCACTTGATTGACGTACAGAGCAACCAGTTTGACATCTGACCTTTTCTGACACATGAGTCACTAGAACGCCTTTCCTGTAGCTCAACCAGTAGAGAATTGGTGTTTACAACGCCAAGGTCATGGGTTCGAATCCCAGGGAAAGCAAGAACTGATTAGAATGTCAATGTGTATCTTGAATGCAATGTAAGTTACTTTGGATTAAAGTGTCTGCCAAATGCATAAATGTAAGTGCTTTGAAACTCTAGCAAGCTAGAGAGAAAGCCTCCAATTTATTTCTTTTAAACTTCAGACAGGGTATGAAAATGAGTGGGGGAGCTGGACAAAGTAAGAAGTCAAAAACGTACCACTTCCATATGGCGTGGGAGGTGGACTTTTTTTTCCACTGTCATTTTCGAAGTGTGTTTGCCTCAGTCTGCCAGTCTCACATCGCTATACCGAAAGGGAACTTTTCGGACTGTTCATAAAAACTACAAACTACTAAAAACTACTGATTCTATTCAGTCATCAGGTAATTGAATACAGAGTTGTATTGTGCAATATGGGTTCATGTAGTTATGCACGATACACCAACATATGTTGTGCATTTAAAGAATTCTTAATACATTCATAAATAAATATAAGTCTTGTATTTTTATAGTAGGTAGATCATTTTGATTGGGTCATTTTATAAGTCGCTCACAAGCCAAAAAAAAAGTGTGGGCACCCCTGCTCTAAAGTAACATCCAGATTGAGAATGATTGGATATTATTGAATTAATGCTCAAACTCCAGTTTGATCAGCAGTCCTTTAATTTGTCATGCTGACTCGTCAAAAATGAACGCATTTACATGACCAATGTGTAGTGGGTTTATTTGACCACACACGTAAATTATTAGTCCACTCTAGACTTTGCAATTAAATAAAGAGGTTTAATTTGGTCAGTTTAGTCAAATTCGTTGATACAACAGTCTATTGAACAGCAGGGCAGATGAAAGCATCATCTCTGCTGCACATCTGTTTGTAAACAGCTCGGATGCTGGAAGATGCCTTCGCATTGACTCTGGTCCTCCGCCCTGGTTCTTCAACATTCTGCCTGATCATCAGTTTGGCATAAGGGCCGACGGAGCACTCAATATCAGCGCGATGCTGTTGATGCACCGATGTGTTTTCGACGCAGATCTCGATATGACTCACAGATTAGATTTGCCTTCCATCACCCATCGTGCACACCGCAGACACCCTCTGCATTTTACCCGACCAGAATGCGTTTACAATCAATCCCACATCATGCGAGCGGATATTTAATATCGATGACAAGAGCATGGAGAGGCAGATGCACATTTCAGCCCAACACAAGGACAGAACATAGCTGTGAGCTGCATGATGTAAAACAGTTTCTGTTGGTTAGATAACATCCCACGGTTAACTCGCACAACATGCATAACGCTCGTAAATGTGAAACTGCAAACGCAAATATGCATTTAGTTGAAAAGTTCGACCATTGCGGTATTCAAAGATGATGAACAACGCGCATCGCATCACTGACAGCTCCGTCCTACAACCCAAATGCACAAACACATGAATAACACACACCTATTCATTCCAGCGAAACGTCCGACATAAACACAAAGCAGAAGTGGCACAAGTATTGCTTAACTCGCTTGTTGTTGCTCCAAAACAAAAGAGTCACTCACCTACGCCTTCAAATGTGATGCCAGTTATCACAGGAATAAATATGCCTTCCCTTTAAATCATTAACCAACGGGGAAATGCACTGAAAAGCATTTTAAATCAGCTCTGCTACTGGCATGGCGCTGCCATACAGGACCTTACCACACAATCTGACATACAAGCCGGGCTTTACGCACACACATACGCACACACATACACACACGCGCGCAACTAGACAACGCCATTGCAGGCGAGGGGTGATGCTGCCATTCCCTTAGTAGGGGTGCTTTTGATACACAACAGCATTCAGAGTCAAACCATCGTTTCTGTCGAAGCTATTTCCATAACTCTTCATGTATTTAGCGTAACTAATAGGGGTACTCGACTGTGTCACGAGAGCTTCGACAATTGACAGGTGTGTAACCTTATTTTTCAAAAATGGTTCGGTCCAGTAATCTGTGAAGAGGGGGAACAAGCAAACTGCAGTCTGGCAGAGGAAAGAAAGTAATAATGCAACATAATAACTACAGTGGTCGTGCTGGAGTGATACAAGGCCACGTGGGGACAAGAAGGATCATTCAATACAACTGCAATACTGTAGTTATTTCCTTGCATACTGTGCACTTTTTTGTGTTATACATGCCACTTTAGATGCACGGTCTGTGTAGCATAAAGGCATTGATGGGTGATTCGAGGGAGAAATATGTGAATTGTACAAATTTGAAAATAATTAATTATTCAAAGAATGAGAAACCCAGGATATTTAATCTTCTAATTTATATTTACAGGGTTTAGGGTGATGTGTAATTGAATTTGTTAACTTCCTGTTTGCTTCATTAAGCATGTGTTGCATGAATCCCAATGCCTTTAGTCAAATAAAAACTGCCAAGGGAATTTAACGCAACTGCTAAATTGTGTTGCATAATTGACAACAGAAATATTATGTTACACCCTTTTGCTTTTTTATGCTTTGTATTGCATAACACTTGATCCTGTCAGAGGTTGTCTGGAGATGTTGACGGTACAAATCTTGATGGGACAGGATGCAGACTGGTAGCATTTTTGTTCATGAGGTGCAAAAAAAAAGAGAAAGAAGAAAAGACACAGAACCAACAGAAGGTTTGCATCACTCGTGGTGCTCATTGTGTCCAGTTGTGTGGCGTTGTGCACATGGCCATCTGTGTGCTCGGCCTCTCCACAGGGGGGTTGAATGCATTTTAATAGACTTTATCTCATTGTCATCTTTAGAGCTTATGGGGCATGATGGATGGGGGAGGGAGGGAGAGATGGAGGAGCCTCCTGTGCATTATCCTTACAGAGAGCTTGCCCTTCTGTCATTGCTTCAGCGATTCACTTATGCATTTCACAGATGCTTTTATCCAAAGCGACTTGTATTGCATTCAAGAAACGCATTGACATTCTAATCAGTTCTTGCTTTCCCTGGGAATCGAACCTATGACCTTGTGTTGCAAGCGTTGCTCTACTGTTTGAGCTACAGGAAAGCTTTTTTAGTTAGGAGACGATGAACCCAAATAAATAAATCACACTTAAGTCAGACATTTAAGTCACCAATTAATAAAATGTATAAAGTCACAATATCTAATGATTAACTCATTGCAAGCCAATTTAAAATTGTATAAAATAATAATTATTTTTATTATTATTGTTTATGTGCAAAGAACCAAAAAACAAATAAAAATGAAAAATGAAAGGAAAGGGGAAAATACAAATGGGTAAACAAAGGACCCCTCAATCAAGAAGAAACATAAGATCATATACTTAAGTAGCTTACTTAATTTGTTAATCTTATTATTTGTAATTTTTAAAGATTATACAGTGAGGGAAACCTCAACAAAAAAGACTTGGGTTTCTCTATATTTTTCAGTAATGTAGTTACATTATACTTACTCAAATAAGGAATATTAATGATCTATTTCTGTAGTTTCTTGTAATTATGCATAATTTACTGTTATTACAACAGTGAATACATGTAGCAACGTGTAACTACATCACCTTAAAATAAAGTGTTAGCAAGGCTTCAAAGTGTTAAGAAATGTGTTATTGTGAAGAAAGCAATTCAAAAATAACAAAACAAAGAAATAAGATCACATTCTAAAATGAAATAATAACTTACATTTTCCCAAAGCAAATGCATTTTAATAATTGCTTTTACATTAGCAAAAGTAGAATAGATATTATAGATATATAGCTAGTTGGATAGATATTATTTAGGCTAAATTAAATAAACATCAAATAAATAATTGCATGGTATGTGGTTTACTTGGTATAATTATTATTAATTATATTTAATTAATATAATTAATTATTCATATGCAATTATAATATAATAATTGCATGGTATGTGGTAAACTACATGTACTTTCTGTACTTTAGTTTCTTGTAATTTTGCATAATTTACTGTTATTATCATAATGAGTACATGTAGTAACGTAACTACATCACCTTAAAATAAAATGTTAGAAAGGCTTCAAAGTGTTAAGAAATGTGTTATTGTGAAGAAAATTCAAAAATAAGTTAAATCACATTCTGAAATGAAATAAATTTACATTTAATAGAAATGTTATAGATAACTTAAATGCTCCCAAAGCAAATGCATTTGATTAATAATTGCCTCTACATCAGCAAACGTAGAATAGATAGGCCTATATAGTTAGTTATTATTTAGGCTAAATTATATAAACATCAAATAAATAATTGCATGGTATGTGGTTTTCCATCCCATCTTAATATAGCGTGTGATTGTTTTTTTCCCCAGCATCTGCGCCAGATGTTTTCAGCCAACCAGCGCCCATCAATGAGTGGGAGGAGGAGGAGGAGGATGGTGATGATGATGATGCTTATGGCTGTCACATCCCGAGGACCACCAGCGACACTTCAGATGTGTGATGTTTAGAGCCACTGCGGCAACTGAGCGATGGCCTCGGCTGGCGTCTACCTTGGGCTCGTAGTGGGTACGTATATAGACTTGAGACGACGACGACGACTCCGGGAGAAATCCCCGATCTTTTCCTTGGGATCAGAGCTAGCTTTCTGGCTAACGGAAGAGCTGTCGTGGTCATTACATCATATGGAGAAACCGACTGACAGTTAATCGCTCATATATGCGGTATATCAGCAGCATTACATGTAGTTGACGTTAAAATAGCGAAAGAATGTATTATACTTTTATATTCCGTTTGGTATTTGTACTGTAGCTAGTTGCAAACAATATGCATTGGTTCTTTTGCTTTCTTGTAAGACTACGGCGCCGTATTTTTAATAGTAAATTGTGTTATGATATTTTCTCCTCTTTGTCCGTTTGTAAAAGCCGCAATTGTTCGTTCTGTCAGTGGTATCGACGGCCAAGCCCTGGCTTTAATCCACTCCAAACAGAGATCTGTGTTTCACACTGGCGGTGAGTGATTGGAAAGACGGGATGTGTCTCAAAAACGAGTGTGAGCTGCCTGCCTAGCAGTGCTTGGGATTATGATTCACTCCGGTGATTCGAATCTTTTGAATCGGTTCACTGAACCATTTAGAAGCCTTCGCTGCATTATTCTACATGATTAATGTTGTCTTTCTTCTTCTTCTTCTTTTTTACTTACAAGGAGGAATCGACTAGGCCTCCCTGTATAATAACAAAGCAGATCTATCGTTGTCTGTGAATTACCTTTATGAAGAAGAATAAAAAGGGATGTACTGATATGAAAATTTCAGCTAAAAAAAACAGCTAATGCTTTATATTTGAAAGCTGATAACCGATATATTGGCTGATAAATCTGAATCCAAGTTTTTATGTCATTTTTGAGAGCTTGATTACAAAACCGAAAGTATCCCTATTAAATCCATGTCCCAAGCACACAATTATAACATTCTTAATATAATTTAATATAATTATATGACGGAATTGCACTGCACATGCTACCGTATTTTCCATTTCCAGTCATATTTCAAGCAATTCAAAACCATCATGGTGAACAGCGCACTTCTGAAGTGTCTCAGCTGAAGGAAATTATACATTATATATCGGCCAAATGTTCTATTCTGTCCAATAATAATAATATTACAAATGAACAAATATCGTCCGATACCGCTATGGTGGATGATATATTGTGCATCCCTAAAAAGAACAACAGCAATCACCTAGATGTACAAAAGACAAGAGTCAAGTGAACTACAGAGATTTGTTCACTTTAAAGATTCATTTAAAACACTGATTTGTTTGAACGAAACACCAGTACAGAAGCTTTGGGCATTATAGGAACGCTTAGCCTTATGTTCCTGTGACGTTCAAAATGTTGACTAGGTAGGCAGCTCACTAGGTTTTGAGACAAAGCCGATGTGTTTGAAGTGATCATAACACATGCACAGCACTTCCCTGTGCAAAGCTTTTTGGGCTTAACCTGCCAACCTGCTGAATCACCAACCTGTGTAATTCACCTTCCTCTACACTCTTTTGAAACAGAAGGCAAATAACTACTCCTTTAACAAAACTCTGTGTATATGAGGCTATAACACGCAGTATCCCAGCCTCTAATATATAACATCAATAAAATCCTGATATAAAATCAGCATTACCTGATAAATGGACGGCATGAGAAAAGCATTCCTCCGCTTCGCCTTGAGTGTGTTCCTGGCTACAGCTTAGTCATGACAGGCTGACCCAGTTTTGTGCATAACATTGACTTCCAGGCGCTGTACTTTGAACAGTTTGACGTCTTCACAATCCTTCAATTAGTCTGCACTGTTTTTCTTTCCTCCCAATGAATCGTGAAGTGCATGAATTCCCCTTGACCGGAAAAGAGAAGTCAGCCCAGAGCTGATTCGACAGTTCAGTATAGGACATCCCTGGTTGTGTCACGGAAAGGGAGGGAGCGAAAGAGAAAGTGTATTTTCTCAGTTGGCACATGATGAATATCTTCATTTGGCCCACCCAAGGTCAGCCCATAAAATCTTAAACCAGGATTAGCCATTTCTACCGAAGGGCCCCGTCAGTAATTTGTGTTTGCGCATGTGCGTGTTCGCTCTGCCATAACTTAGTTTCGCAAAGTTTGCCATTAACCATTAATGGCTGATCTATTAGAATGTATTGTTGTGCGTCACCTTCAGTTTTCCTACTGTTCACATAGTATTTGAATCATTTCAGAGGGTTGGTTTTAAATCAGGCTCTGGGCTAAGGTTGCCCACAGGGTGACAGAATGAACCATCTGGCTCTCCAATTATTCAGAGCATGCATCTGTGCATACGTACAAAAGCACAGCCATCAACACCACAGAAACAGATCAATACCCTCACCATGGATAAAAGCATTAGTAAAGACACAGCTGTTCAATAAGCCCATAGCAGCGCATGGTTGTTTGCCTTCAGTGTGGATTTCTGGGATACACTTTAACGCAGATCATTGCAAGTTTTAAAGGGATAGTTGACACAAAAATGAAAATTCTGTCATTAATTCCTCACCCTCATGTCGTTCCAACCCTGTAAGCCTTTCATTCATCTTCAGGAACACGATTGAGTTATTTCCCTCCATTGACAGCTACACAACTCCCACTTTGATGCTTCAAAAACTCAATAAAGATTGTAAAGCTAATTCATATGAGTTGAGCCAAAGAGTGTCAAAGTTGTAGTTGTGAATCTGTTGTTATTGGTCAGCGCTTGTTGTCGCTGACGTTCAACCAGCACAAGTTGGACGATTTTGGATTCAATGTTTAAAAAAAGCTTTATTTTTGACTTTTTTTATCCCCAGGGTTTAAAAAAATAACACCAAGAACAAGAACACAGAGACAAGAGAGCTGGTTTTGCATTCTTCCTCTGCTATTCACTATCACGTCACAAAACAGTTTTATGTCACAACTCTGGGAATATATGTATGAAGGAAAAGAGATTTGAACACTACTAAAATCTGTTGCATTGACGCCATGTGAATGTTTGCGTCGGCCGTTCATTCAAATGAAATGTTTATGGCACATTTTCTTTTTTTCACCAAATATTCATCTGGGTATGAACAGGAATTTATAGATGGATATAATTTCGGAACTCACTAAGATTGAATTGTGCTCGCCGATATATTGTTTATTTGCATACACATTGCATCAGTAATTTATACTGTTTACAGCCTGCTGTCTGCAGCAGTAACAGCGAAACATTGCGTTAGGCACAGACACATGACTTTTGGAAATAGACTGTAATTTGCTTAGGACATTTTTTTGATTTTATTAATTTAAATACAATTTTAAGTTCTCTCTTTATGTAAATATATATTAAATTTACTGGCTATCCTTTGATGTACATTATATACTCTTATAGGCATTAAACATGTTTCTGTGTACGTATTTATGAGGTACGCCGATTCTAATCAGCAGATCCAGCAGTTTAGTGTATTTGTTGATGTATCAAAATATTATTTTATCTTTGTGTGTTCATTTTTATGTCAGCTTTCTTTCTGTAATCCATTTCTGTCTTTAATCCAGATGTCTTGTGATCACTCGTGGTTTGTACTGTTCCGATTAGCTTAATGTGTGTGAGCGAGTTGCAGCCTCGGTGGAAGCACACGCTTTTTTGAGTGAGAGCTACTAAGAGCTAAGAGCCGATTGTATCTGAAAGCATGAAGAAATCTGGCATTTCTGTAGCAGCAAACTGACAGTATCTATTATAAACCGCTGGGAAAAAACCTTGCTCTTTCCTCTTAAATAATAGTGTGCGTTGCGGCAGAGAAAAGGGTTTGTTGTGCAAAGCGAGGGGTGGGTGGTGGCGTGTGTGAGGTGCTCTGAGCGTGCAGTGTTTGAGTCTTTAGAGATTGTGATTCACTGTACTACTGTCCACCAACCAATAAGACTCAATGACACCCAAGACACACTCACCCACTCGCTCTCATAACACATTCTCACACGCTCCCACGTGGTTTTTAGAAGAAACACACCCCTGTTACATAAATGCATTCAAAATAAAGCATTACATTATTAAGCTCTAAATAATACGCCTAAATTGTAACAATATTTGTTTGTCTCAAACATCAAATCATTTACTATGAAACAACAAAATCATAGATAATTAAGGTTTTTATATATAGCTTTTGAAAAAAGTCTCTTATGTTCACTAATGCTGCATTTATTTAATAAAATTAATATTATGAAATATAATGATTGTAATTTAAAGTTTTCTTTTTGAATATATTATAAAAAGTCATTTTATTAATGTGATGCAAAGCTGAATTACTCTAGTCTTCAGTCACATGATCCATCAGAAATGCTTTTAATATGCCGAGTTGCTGCTAAAGAAACCTTTTGTCTTTTTTTCAATGTTGAGTGTTTTTATTCATTTTTTCCCCAGGATCTGCCACACCACACTGCACTTAATAACTCTTTTGTCATTTCTATCTGCACCAGTGGTCACCATCCTCTCTAAGTCACACGCGGACCGTAACGTTTATCCTTCTGCTGGAGTGCTCTTCGTTCATGTGCTAGAGAGAGAACACTTTAAAGGGGAATTCCCACCATATCCAAAAGCAGGTATACTTACTCCACTACTTACTCAATAATATGCTTATACAGAATAAATGTTTCACTATATAGATTTTTATGAGTACCTGTTCACTTTGTATGACAAACACTCAATTTAGTTTAAGGTCCAATTCACGCTTTTACCGTATTTTCCCGCATATAACCCACAGACGCAGATAATCCGCACCCCCATATAGCCCGCGGGGTTTTGGGGTTTGTGGGGGAAAATTGGTGGTATAACCCGCACCTTTATATAACCCGCACCCATAGATTGATGAACTTTTTTGTGTAAATTTACATTTAGAATTTCAAATGTTGCTCGCATGACGTCAATTATCATAACTGTTCCGCTCGGTACACAGTGCTTGTGCGCAAAATTCAAACAATAAGAAAACAAACACAAGTCAGAATCAGAAGAAAAAGCAAAAGCAGTGTCTCCCGCTGTGCAGCAGCACGTCCCTTAAGAAGTGATTCTACAGGTGTTGATCATCGGATGAGATGAGAAGAGCCCGCCCTCATGACAGCACAGCCAATCACGTCTTCTTGCATGATTGACAGGTCAGACAGCCTATCAGCGCCAGCTGTCAGAGTGACAGTACAAGCGCCAGAGGCAACAACCCTCGCAAGAAAGAAAAACAAAAAGAAAATACCGCAAAAAAAAAAACCTTACGTCCTTAGGAACGTAAATATATTGAAATATTATTTTTACGTGTATTTTTTTGTGCGATTACACCTTATATAGCCCGCACCCCCTGCGGGTTGGTAAAATCTGGTATAACCCGCGGGTTATATGCGGGAAAATACGGTAACTAGTTGCTTGTTAATATATATTACTTGGCTATTGGCTGTTTATTAGTACTTATAAAACATTTATTAATGCCTTACTGTGGATGATATTCTACATTCCTAAGCCTACTCTATTTCTATCCAATACCTAAACTTACGAACTATTAATAAACTGTAATTGGGAGTTTATTGAGGCAGAAGTCATAGTAAATAGTTAGTTAATAGTGAGAATTGGACCTCAATCTAAAGTGTGACTCTTAAATGAATCTTAGTTTACATGTTAGGGCCTGTAGCTTCTAAGGAAAAATGGCACATATCAAATGCAATGAATATTTGTGTCAATAATATTTTTGTAAAAGCACAATTGGCAATTAACAAAACCTTGTATACCTAACTGCTTAAGTAAAGACTTCTGAAAATCATTTTTTTTAATTTCAGGTGATTCGAGTAACGACCCCATCACATTTAACACTAACCTGAAAGGCTATCCAGACAGGCCTGGATGGTTGCGGTACATTCAAAGAACCTCGCATAGCGACGGAGTCCTCTATGGCTCGCCGACCGCCGAGCATGTGGGCAAGCCGACCATCATCGAGGTGTGTTATCATGCGTAGACTTATTCGAATTTGTTTTCTGTTACATCTGACCTCATAGACAATTAGTCAGTAAGGTGTTTCTTTGAAAGAAAATAAGTTTTAGGTCTAATTGTAAATTATATTTTATTTTAAAATAATGTACGGTACACATTTAAACTTATTTGTATGACCGAAACGCAGATTGTTTCTTGTTTTGTCACATTCAGTTTGTTTTGTCATCTTCAGTTCAAAGTTTAAAAAAGTTGAGTTGTTTGCATCACTATCATAAAGCGGGTGTCAAATAATAAAACTTACCATGCTTCTTAAATCTTACCATGGTTTATTCTACCGTTAAAACTAAAGAGTTTTCGTATTCTGTAAATAGCAAGGGGATTATATTGGCCATATCAATTATTTTGACAATGATGAGCACTTATAGCAATGATAGTCATTTCTAATTATTGGAGTGACTTCAATGTCAAAGTGTATAGTAATTAAATCATTTCTAGGAAAATAGAAAGTAACAGGGCAAAGTTGAATTTGAATGCATAAGAATGCTTATCTCCTCTTTGTGTATTGTTCAGGCTTTAGATTCATGTAAGGATTTGGCTTTGTTATTCTTCTTTACCCTTGAGAAACTGTATGTGTTTGCATCTGGTTCTGACATCCTCTGCATGGTATGAATGTAAAGCTGTCCTGAGCCGGGCTTAAACTTTCCCTCTTGTGTGTTGCAGATTACCGCGTATAATAAACGCACTTTTGAAACTGCCAGGCACAACTTGGTCATAAACATCATGTCTACTGAAGGTGAGAGCCAAGAACAGTGTTGATTTAGCCAATCTCATTATAACATACAGCCATATGTTCAAATAAAGACTCCATTGTTTGATGGAAAACCTTAATCCTAAACTATGGAAAACCAGGCAGACTTTGAGTCTTATTCACTAATAATTGTGTGGATTATTTGTATTTGTACGGACAGGAGAACTTCTCTGGCTAATTCACAACACGTGCATTCCCATTGAATTTGTTCTTAGCTTTGTTCAAATGTTACTGAATTTGGATTATTCTAAATGATTAATCATTTGCATAAAACACACCCATGCTATCTCCATATAAGGGCTTTCAGCACAACCTTTCATCGTTCTCCGCAGACACGCCAGATCCTCGAGCAATGCCAAGTGTGCCGATCTCAAAACCAGTTCAAACACAGTAAACACATTTCATACAGTGTACATACTTAACTCATAATGCAAGAGCAAATAAACATGATCGGACTAATCGATAATCAAGTTAATCAATAATCATGACAGGCCTACAGTTAAAAGCATCATTTGTTTATATATTTTATCAGCCTCTTTTACAGGAAGGTCTGCTTTACATTTACAATATGTTTAATATCTGCCTTCAGCTTTAAGCTGAGCAACTGTTTCAGTGCACTCCACCATCTGCCATCTTGTCACTTCAAAATGAAAGCCTACTTATTATCCAACTGTTATGTTACTTAGTTTGGGTTACTTCTAATTGAATACATTCATATCTCATTCATATTCAAAGCTCATAGCTTTCCTGTCTTGCTCTCTGGCAGAATTTCCCTTGCCCTATCAGGCCGAGTTCTTCATCAAGAACATGAACGTTGAGGAGATGTTGGCCAGTGAGGTGCTGGGAGATTTTCTTGGTGCTGTCAAGAACGTGTGGCAGCCGGAGAGACTCAATGCCATCAACATCACTTCAGCGCTGGACCGGGGCGGACGAGTGCCTTTACCCATCAATGACCTGAAAGAGGGGTAAGACAAATATTCTGAACTCTGAAAAAAAATTATGTCCTTTTACAAAGCCTTGATTTTGTTTTTGGGATACCTTGAGATACGAGCATAATCCGTTCCAGGATCGAGCTCGTTTCTCAAGTTGCTCGCATCTCACATTATTTTTTCCCATAAGAAATAACAGAAAAAAAATTTATCCGTTCCGGCCTTCTAAAAAACTCTCTTATTAGTGCTAATAACAATGAAAAAAACATATTTTTAATTGCTATAAACGCACACACACACATAAAATTATAGTATATAAGGATTCCTGTGATATAAAATAAAATGTGGTTTTAGTTATACGTAGATTACGTAAATTACACAAACACAATATAGAAGACTCGTGGGAGATGCCTATGGAAGTCGACTATGGCGGAAAATCCATGGCAAAAAACAACGTGACGTCATCTGCAGCAATGCGCGTGCGATCTTCTCTCAACTGCTGTTTTTGCTTGTGCGAACACTTATTTTAGTCGACGAATGAGTGTAAAAAACTTCCATATTTTTAGCATATTCTCCATTGTTGCGGCTCTCCTTTTCCCAGTCTGTCAGAAACGCTCTGTTTAGTTCCTGTCTCTATGAAGCCCCTCCTACTGAAAAGCACACTGTGCACTGATTGGTCCGCTGAACAGTGTGTTGTGATTGAGCAACTACTTTAATTGTGTTTGGAAATGTCCCGCCCTTACAATAACCACGAGTTTCAACACACGCCTGACTAACTAAACCAGGTCCCGCCCCTTTATTTAGCGTATGCTTTGGGCGGGAATTATTAAATGAGGATTATTGTGACGTGTTCAAATCTCAAGACTACAGTGGAGGCGTTTCAGGGAGTTCAGAAACCTCCCACTGGAGGGGCTTTGTGATTGTAATTTTGCAGAGCAACATTACATAATAAAAAAAGTTGAAAAAGCATAATAGGTCCTCTTTAAACAGCTTATTACCACAGAGATTCAGCATTTCATATATATCAACAAATATGAAATGTAATGTTCCTGAGAAAAGCTCATGAAAGAGAGAACATGTCCTAGAAGGCAGAAGACACTTTGTATTGAGCTGTGGTGAATTTACGTACCTGTCTCGGTTCATCTTTCTTTAGAGGAATTCCCTCATGCGTTGGCATAAGTTGTTCATCAAATATTCATGTCCCCCTTTCTGAAGTTAAAATGTTGAAGATGAAGGCATTTCAGAAGGTCTCAGTGCAGAAAAAACATTTATCTTGGTAGACAGAATATGTATACTATCCATCTAGTCCTATTGCTGTTATCTTTATGCTTAATATCTGTGAATCATGGTTATGTTATGTTCACAGTGTGTATGTGATGGTGGGAGCAGATGTGCAGTTCTCGTCTTGTCTTCGAGAGGTGGAGACCCCACAGAACCAGCTGCGCTGTAGTCAGGAGATGGAGCCCGTCATCAGCTGCGATAAGAAGTTCAGAGCTCAGTTCAACATCGACTGGTGCAAGATATCTCTGGTGAGCGCCAGATCTCCAATCCACCTTAGAATCCACTGTTAATAAACATGGCATTTGCTTTTAGGGGCACTTTTATATATGTATAAAAGACCAGGGGCAATCATTTATTTTATTTATTTTTACTTTTCCATCATCTCAACTCACATAACTTTGGGTATAGAAAAAGAAAAACTTCACTATCAACAGACTTAATGAGAAAGGCATTATAGCATTTAAATATTTAGCATTCACTTACAACTCCCACCATTACTGAATAATATAATATTTATTTAAAGCAAAAATCTAATACATTTTAGATGAAACAGAGCTCGTTGCAGATTTTATGATTAAATGTTTCAAATTTTACTTATTACGTTTAAGTGATTCTTAATCAACAACCTAGATATAAAGTAAATATTAAAATTAATTGTAAAGGCATCAAAAGTTAGATGGCAAACTAAAAGTATTGGACATCAAAAACAAAAGTTTGTGATCAGTACGTAATTAAATATTTTATTTCGCAAGGATGCATTAAATTGATCAAAAGTGACAGTAAAGACATTTGTAATGTTACAAAAGATTTTTATTTCAAATAAACGCTGTTCTTGCAAAGAATTCTGAAAAAATATATATAAATGTCACAGTTTCCTTAAAAATATTCAGCACAACTGTTTTCAACATTGATAATAATAAGAAATGTTTCTTGAGCCCCAAAATCATTATATTAGATCGATTTCTATGAATAAAAAATAAATTAATATAGAACTCAGTTTTTTTAAATTGTTATAATATTTCAAAATATTACAGTTTTTACTGTATTTTGGGTCAAAAATGTAGGCTTGGTATGACACCTTTTTTAAACATTTAAAAAATCTTACCAACCCCACACGTTTGAACTGTGATGTACCTCAAAAAAGATTTTTTGGGGAGAAACACATTTGGACACAAATTTGCACTTAATATACACTGCTTAGCCCCAAAAAAAGAAGGTTGCTATTAAGTAAACGTTATTTCCATCAAGACATTTTTTTTGTCTTACATTTTTGGTCTTGGTATTGCCAATGCAAGAGTCCAGCTCTCTGTAAAGTCTCCTCCAGCACATCCCACATATGATTTTAAGATCTGGATTCATGTGTGAAAATCATTCTTCATGTTCCTCTCAACCATTCTTTGACAGTTTGAGCCGATGAATCTTGACATTATCATCCTGGATATGATTGTTATGATGTGTCTTCATACATGATTGATTAAGAAATGAAAATCTACACACTCCCTCAATCAGGGTTAGAAAAACTGCTGGAAAACATATAACATGCTAGAAACAATAATCACTGCAACAATGATGCAATCATAGACTCTAAAATGACTCTCATTTCCCTATTTAAATCCAAACAGCGGCATTTATTTATTTATTTTGTACCAATGTTTTTTATTCTGAGCCTAGTTTGTCTTTGTTCTTGAAGGTGGACATCACCAAGGTTGTTCCTGTGCATAGTAACCGTCCCGACCCGGGCGCAGGTGTGCTGCCAGACATCGGCGAGTACAACCCGCCTTCTGAGTCTCTGAAAAGTCGAGACTATTTCGCTGACTTCCTGATCACCCTGGCGGTGCCCTCAGCCGTCGCCCTGGTCCTCTTCATCATCCTCGGCTACTCCATGTGCTGCCGACGGGAAGGGGTGTAAGTTCTCTGTGCTAAACCCGTCGTGAAAGTGAAACACACACACGCTCTTATACTTAACACTCAATGATCAACGTTTAAACGGTAAATATCTTTTTGATCAAAATATATGTCAGTGAAGATCACAAGGGCTTTTTTAGAATATGTGTGTACCGCCTCAAATTCTGAAAGGCAAGACAGGGTCGCATCCCTGCCAAAAAGCAGCTTACCATCCTCATCAAGCATCATTTTTCTTTTTTTTACAATTTAATCATTAACCAAAAGCACACTCAGTCCAAAGGTTCCATCTGTTGTATTTAGAGCCATTCCGACAGATGTTTCGTCCTCATGATCAACCAATCCCAGTGTGTTTCCCGATGATGTCACCCACCATCAAAGCTCAGCCCGAAGGAGATCATCAGTCGATCCATCCGCACCCCTCCATCCCAATCCTGACTCGCTCTCCATTGGCTTTTGTGTGGTTGTCTTTAACTATTAATATTAGAATTTAATTCAGTCATTTTGTTTTGTTTCTAGGGAAAAAAGAAACATGCAAACACCAGAGTAAGTGTTCCCTCTCCTGTGCTCTTGGCCTTTTCTTTCTCCTTTTTCCTTTCTTTGGATAGGTCCCCCTTTCCTACGTTTTGTTATCTCAAATCCTCCATCATGGTGACACGTTCATTTCCATCTCATTCATACAATCGCCTCTGTGTCTCCATGGTATCATCAATGGGCAGCTGCTTCAGTGACAGAGAGAAATGCCAACTTATGAGAAATAATTCATAATGTGGAATGAGCTAGTGTGATAAAAGACATAATTCAATATTCATCATTAGCCCTTTGCAAAGTAGATCAATAATAACCCAACCAGTGTTATTTTAGTTTTATTACACCTTTATTCATATTTTGGATAAACGTTTTCATGTTAATTTTAGCGTTGCACTTTTGTTGTTATTTCCCCCCCTCGATTTTGGTTTTAGTTTTTATTTATTTACTGTTAATAACTTTCAACTTGCCAAAGCAAGATTTCTAATTGTCCTTTAGTTGAAGTTTTTCAACTTATATTTATTGTATTTCCGCTTTATTTCAATGAACAGGGGTCTCATTTATAAAGCGTGCGTACGTACAAAACGGGACTGGAAACGTACGTAAGTTTCCACGCAAAGGTTGTGATCTATAAAAAACAAACTTGACGGGAGAATGTGCGCACCTTTTAAGCAAACTTTGAGCCGAGCGTATGCACATTGTGGAGACAATGGGAATTGGCGAAACAGATGGTGAGGTTTTATAAATCGGAATATTTTTTGGCGTACGCCATTTTTGGCTTTTGCGTGCACGTAAACTTTTAGTAGGGATCCTACGCACAGTTTTATAAATGAGAACCCAGAAATTTCGTTCTGATCCCAGCGCTAGTCTTTGTACTTCAGTGTTTACGTAAAAGTCGCAATGTCTTATATTGTATATTACACTCTTTGTGCATGTATTTGCGAAAAATAGTCATTGAGTTGCTCCTTCCGTTCCCAGTATTCAGCTGGTTCACCACAGCTCCATTCAGAAGTCTTCTAAGGAGCTTCGCAGCATGTCTAAGAACCGGGAGATCTCGTGGCCTCTCTCCACGCTGCCGGTCTTCCACCCCGTGAGCGGAGAGGTGGTGCCGCCCATCCACCCCGACAACTACGAGACCACCAGCATGCCGCTCATGCAGACGCAGACGTGAGTCTGTTACTTTTGCTTTAATTCTGGGGGGGAAGGAAAGCACAATTCTTGTCTGGGAACGGCAGATCTGGTTTAAGAAGAGTTGAGAAAGTAGGTTACTGTAATCCAATGTTTATAAGTGTTTATCTCTAAAAACAAGCTTGAATCTCTCAGTGCCCTGGTATTAACTCACCGAGGATTTGGAGAGCTTACAACAAATCAAAGCAACATATGTGAATTATCATCAACAAGACTGACCTAAAATTATGTGCTAAGATGATGTAGAAAAAGATCAAAGAAAGTAAAAGAATTTAGCAATTTCGGTTCCTTAAAGATTCTGTTATTAAGAAATATATATATTTTGAAAAATAAAATCAGTTCTATTGCCAACTTTGTAATAGATAATTTTTTATAATAAAGACATTTAAAACAATTCTTGCAAAATACTTTTTAGAAACATCATATAGAGATATACACACAAACAATTCCTGTGATATAAAATAAAATGTGGTTTTAATTATGACTTCTTACCTTCGAGACAGACGATACAGTAGCGGCATGTGAGGAGGAGGAGGAGGAGGAGGGAGGGATTGATAACGTAGATAATGCAAACACAATATGGAAGTGTAGTGTTTCTTCTCGTGTTGTGTATTGGATAGCCTCAGAACCTCATATTTATTATACTCGTATTATACTTAATACTCCTGAATCACTCGTCGCCCCCGGTAACCTCCCGCTGTAAAACCAGGGTGCCTCTAGTGGAGATCATATGCAATTACCCCATAAATGAGGCGCTTGAGCTGCTCCGAGTGCTGAACACCTCTAAGCTGCTCGTATCTCAAATATTTACTCGTGTCTCAAAGCAAGAAATTGCTCGAAGGCTTGCTCGTATCTCAAAATACTTGTATGTCGGGACGCTCGTATCTCGAGGTATTACTGTATAGGAAGATTGCATTCCAGACTGCCAGGCTGTGGATTATCGCTAATAATGTTGTAAATAAAGTTCAGTTCCTTGCACAGACCGACCGTTTCTCTTCATAAGACATCAGTGTATTGTCACGAGCCATGGGTATTAACATTTTAAAATCTTCTTTACTGAGAGTGAGTAAATTAACAGCAAGTTTTTATTTTTGGGTGAACTCTCCCTATAAGTTGATGTTCAACTATTAGTTTGTAAGTCGAACACTGGTTACAGTCTTTCTCTTTTGTGCAAGAAATCCGGTTTCTTTAGGAACTGTTAACGTAACTGAACGTCATTCTGGAATTGTTTATTAATAAAATGTGTAATGTGTGTCCTAGAGTGCTAGTAATGACCGTCTTGACCAAAGCATTGTGTTTATTCACAGAAATCTTCAAAATCAGATCCAAATACCACAGCAGCAGATCTCTGGTAAGTGCAGAATGCAATAGCGATGCCTAAGCTTTCCATCCCATCGATACGAACAGCACCTGATACCAGATGGCAAACAAATGTGGGCTGTGCTCATTCTCCATTTTAATTGCAGTTTTGGTGCTTTAGGGCCATATTTATTCATTTACTAAACAGGGCAAATTAGAGTCCAATCCAATAAAAGCGCTGATGGGAGTGGAAAGTTCTGCGGATGATAATGCGCACGTTAAAGAACAGAAGCAGTTTAATGAGCAATATGATCTATCAACTGCAGCGCAAATTCATGTTGGGTCGCAAACAAAGCCGATGATAATCCGGTTCCAGTCGAAAATCCCCCAAAACTTCACCTCGACAAGCTGTCAATCTCAACTGTCAATCAAAACTCATGTTTTTATAGCAGCATTAAATAACTAACTAAAACCAAACTTGCTTAAAAAAACCAAACACTTGATCTTTCATCAGTGTGATAAAACCTACCTAAAATGGCATTATGTCATTTGATTGTTTCGTTTATCTCACGTCCCATCATGTTACATAGAGAGGGTGGAGTTTATGACCTCTACTGGGTCCAGCCATCCATATGGGGGCTTTTAGGACTTGTCTGGCACACTTGTTTGAAAGCATGAATTCCCACCCTTCCTTCAGAGCGTCTCTAAATCCTCGCCTTCTTCAAAACACATGAACACGAAACAAAAGCGCAAGGAGAGACGGCGTCAAACTACCTCATGTCTCAAAGCACATGACATTAAGGGCCAGTCACACAGTGAGAACGCATGAATCACGCACGAATTACGCACAGATTTTCGTTTCTGTGCGGAGCGTGCGTCGTATGCGTAATTTGTCGGTGGAACGAACGTGGACCGTCAGTGATTGTAAGTGGATGTGCGTCGAAGGCGGTTTGTGCGTGATTTTGAGTTTTGAACGCTTCAAAAAAAAGTAGATTTTTTTTTTTATGTGCGTTATTCATGAGTCGCCGTGTGTAGTTTATGCGTCGAGTATGCGTGACTATGCGCGGGACACGCGTCGGCCGTCAGTGCTTATGCGTCGGAACTGGTTCGAAACCGCGCACGTCCACGTCCGTCCACTGACACCCCACCTTCATATCACGCATGAACCGCGCACGTATCACGTTCATTCCACTGACAATGTGGATTCTGAAAGTGCTCGTACGTGGAACGTTCTCGAAGCGTGCGTGTTTGGACGCGCTCCGTCAGTGATACATGCGTCGAATGTTCGTGGAATACTTTGGTCAATTTCTCGACGCACAAGCACGCACAAACCCAATCTGTGCTGATTTGTGAGTGATTCGTGCGTGATCGGCTGTGTGACTGGCCCTTTACTATAATAATGAACATAAACTGAACCGTACCACCTGACATTGGTAATATTGTCAAATTCGAGTCCGCTCCGAGTACAACATCACAGTTTCCATCTCTTAATGACAGTAGTTACGACATGAACTCGTTGCTTTGGTTCAGGAGGAACTGCTGTTTCGTTTGTGGTGCTCAGTGACTGACAGCTGTCTAATTCAGCATAGCATTAAACACGCTCACGACATGTGGTAGGTCGGACATCGTATCATGGCATTCGGACCGAATTCAATGATTGGACGACCATTTTAATATCCTAGGCTTTCCACGGACGATATATTTACGTATGAATACATATAGACCACTTAACTTATTATATAGGGATTGCTATAAGGATGTGAAGAGACTTTCAACCAGCATAACAAAATCTTTCTGGAACCAATCAAGACATGCTTTCTGTGGGTTAAATAATAGTGAAAACCTTAGAAAATCACGTTGCATGGTTTATTTAAATCACCTCCTACAAATGCGTATTCAATAAGGTCAGCCTCAAAAATAACTGTCCACCCCTTTTCAGCGCTAATTGTTCAACGCGTGTCTAAATAAATCCTGACAGTTGGTTTTAAAGCCAAAAGAGGGTTTGTGTTGGTGCAAGCTGTTAGTAAATCTGGCTCTTAGTCTCTGGCGAACCCCAGTGTTCTTATAATGAACTGCCGTCAGACGTCTGTGAAATCTCTTCCTGTCTAACATACTGTTCATTCATTCATGCTAACAAAGGAGATAATTATTGTATGTCGACTTTTCGGAGACTAGAGGCAAGTATTACTCTTTGCATCTGCGATCACGTGTTTTAAAAAGATTCAGGTTATCGGTTTCATGTGTCTAAAATGTTCCTCTCATTATAGGTAAATGGTATTCCTGAGGAGAGAAAGGTGGCCGAAGCTCTAAACCTGTGATGCGGCTTCACTTTTGTACCCGTTTAATCCTGCCGAATGTGCATGTGTAGCTGTAGCTTCCAGCTCGATGGCTTTGTGTTCTCATGCACACGTCTGAAAGTGCTTTACTCAGCGTCAGAACTAATGTTGATATGAACACACTAAAAAATATGCTTTAAAATAGCATCAACGTTAAAGGCACACTGTACTTTTCGAAATGGTTATAATGAGCGAGTGCATCATGAATCCAAACTGTGTTTTTGTCTCATCTCGAACTAAGGTACGCCTATAATAACTGTTTATGTTCAGACTATTTTGGACCAAGTCGCCATGAATCGCTTTAGACATAAACAGAGAGAAGTAGCTCTGGCTACAGTTTTATTTTTTGAACTTTTGCCAAGTTACATAGTGTACCTTTAAATAAGGACTGCCGTTAAATGAGTGATTAAAAGAAAAAAATCATTTTTGTCAAATACCAGTTGTCTTTGTGTTTCTAGTGTTTGCTTTGTTCTTACAGTTCACGAGTAAATGGTTTTCTAAATAAATGAACACACTTGACACTACATAAGATTGGCTCATGTTTGTTCTTGGGGTGCGAGTGTAGATATCTAAACCAGAAATGAAGATGACATGTTTTTGAGAAGGTATTTACCAACATTGACTGTACAATAAGATGAAGGCATTTCAAATTTAAATGAATATTTTTCACATTTTAGGACAAAATGCGTTATACACACACAAAACCATTTCCTTTGAGGCTTCTTTAAATAAAACTTACAGCAAACTATACAAATAATTTTATGAGCAACGTGAAAAAGACAAACATTTACAGTCAGCTGCTTGGATGTGTCAGTCAATGCAAACTTTTCTTTGCTTAGAAAAAAAGATAACACACCTTGCAGCTGTTTTTATATTCACATACATTGAACTGCTATGAAAGTAGAATTAAAAGTGTAATAGTTTCAAATTAAATGCAATTTTAATAAGTCCAAATTGTCAGTACTTGTACCTAGAAGGAAGAAAATCATTGTGTGATCCTCATAGCCTCAAACAATATGCCTTTTGTCTCAATGGCACATAATGAAGGATCTATTTACAGCGCTGTCGGTAAACTGAGGATTAAATGCAACTCTTTTTTTTTTACATGTAACATCAAGTTAAACATAAACATCAGGTTTCGGTTTCTGCAATTCAAGCAGTTGGAGAGGATATGAAGACGCACATTAAACAATAAATAGTGAGGTCAATGATCGAAGACAAAACTGGCTCTAACATTAAGCTGAATTCTTATGAACAGAGTAAACCCATGTGGTTAAAAGCAAACAAGCGACTGGCTCAAATGCTTTAAAGTTGGCAGGGTAGACGCCGCCCCGCTCAGTGCAATTGAAAGAGGGTGTCTTGTTCTGAATGTGTCTGCTCAAAGCACATTACTTTGTCTTGACGGTTCAAGTTTACACTTCAAATTAAACAAATTAAAGCATTCTGATGGAAGCAGAATGTGCTTATGGTTTCCCTTAGTAGTGGCGCCACCCCATTTTCCATTGTCACGCCCTTTGTGTCCATGCATCTCATTGGCGCAGACGGAACAAAAGTTGGTTTTATAACAGCAATAAATGAATTCAATTCAATTTCAATCATCCAAAGGTTGAAGTTTGTTCACCTGAAGGATAAAACTGCTGGTGTGATATGAATTGAAATAACGTTGTAAAGAAACGCTTGGTGCACGTTGTCCGTTTTACAAGGAATGCATCGCTCCTAAAGATTTTGCAGTCATGGGCATCATGTAAAAATCAGAATGGGAAAACAATGACAAGACAAACACAGACCCCCAGTATAAAATACAAACATAAATTATTAAATACGGTCCATAAAACACCTCGAAGCAATGAGAGAAGAGTGGACGGAGCACAGGTGTACACAAGTCTCCTGCGATTGATCTCCTTGTTTGATCACCTAAATCGATACTGATCGCGACCCTTGGCTTCCGTTCCATCTTGAGTTTTGTATACAGACCAGTGGCGTAAGAGTTCGCTGGATCGATTCCGAGGAAAACAAAATGTTCTTGGCTGGTGGAGTTTATTGGTTTTATACACACAGATCCATTAGGATGCTCTGATTGCCCTGAATTACTCTTTTGGGGACAGGATCAGCACCAGCACTAGAAAGACGCCCGCCCCCAGCAGTCTCTTCAGTAGAGCCCCGCTCTCTTTAGGAATGGCCACCTGGGCCAAGTCATTGGTGATCTGGGAGATCTCATGAGCTACACAGACGAAGATGAATGTGCTGACGATAATGTTTAAGGTGGGGTTTCCTGGAATGAGAACCAGGATGCCCTTGGTGTCTGCTGCCAGCCAAATATGATACTGGCAAATGAAGAGCTGGAGGGAAAACAAGAAGCATGTTAAAATGCATGCATTACATTCAAGTGCCCCTACTATAACATTTCAAAGCTTGTAGTCTCCTTCAATAGGTTTACATGCATCCAGGGACAAAAAAACTATGAAATTCTCTCATAATACAGTAATACCCTGGTTTACGCGTGACTTTGTGTACGAGCATTGTATCGGTGCGCGAGAAATTTTTTCCTAACACCCAGCATCTTTGCGCACATTTTTACTGGAAATATCCTGACGACAGCCTCTCACAAAGCCCATCACCCCTTCACTCGTTCATTCTCTCAGTCGCTCGGTTTGGTTCATCATTCACCACAGTGATACTTTTATAAGTGATTTACAGCGGTTTTACCTCGTGTTGTTCACATTAATTGTGATCGCTATTGTTCACGTAGTGAAATATATACGTACAGTTCAGCATATAGACAATGACCTCAAGATGAAATTCTCCCTGTAAGCAGTAAAACCCTCCTCTCGTCTCCTTCACGCCAGCAGACGCGACTCAAAGATAAACCGCGTTACAGTAAATTGTCAAGTATTTTTAGAGTTTAATTGTCAATTATTAATTAGTATTTATATGAGATCTTAATGGTTATATTTTTAACTGTAATTAATAGGGTAAAACCAAAAAAATATTTAAAATGGTCGTGTGGAACGAATCGAGTGATTTTTATTACATTCTTATGGGGAAAATTGTTTTGGTGTAAGAATTTTGGTTTACGAGCTCTTGGAACGAATTAAACTCGTAAACCTAAGTATTATTGTATATATAATATAATAAGTTCCTCTTTTCTCACAATGTCTGAAATGGTTTGATCAAGGGTTCAGTCCCTCTAAAACCCTCCTTTCCGAGAGCCTACTCTGCTCTGATTGGTCAGACAGCCCAGTTTGTTGTGATTGGTCGACCACTTACAGCATATTTGAATTTCAGCTCTTGACACAAAAAGTGACATTTACATTTATGCATTTGGCAGACGCTTTTATCATTCAAGAAACACATTAACATTCTAATCAGTTCTTGCTTTCTCTGGAAATCGAACCCATGACCCTCTAATGGTTTAGTTACAGGAAAGTACGAACAGTAACAACGGCATTACTATCGGTTTGCGCTTGAATCGCTTGGAAGTGCATCAGAGTAGATTTGCTCTCGCAGAGCAGAAAACAGCATCTCAACATTACGGCAACATGAACCAAAGTCTTCCAGGTCTCCGCTATAACTACAGTGTTTGAGGGAAGGTCAAAGCAGACGCTGTTAATGTCAATGAAGACCATAGGCTGGCATTATGCAAATCTGTTAAAAGCCCATGTAGGCTGGAGTAGGAAGTGAGACTGGAATTACTGATGACTCGTTTCAGGCAGTTTTCTTTCTTTTGAGAAACAATAACTTCATTTATTATGCACTTTAAAACTCTACAGACTTTTTACATTCACAAACAGCTCTATTATACACTGCATGAAAGTTAAATCCCAAAAAGGATAACAGGGGCACTTTTGATCAAAATCAAACTGGGCTCTTTGAAGAAATGTGGTCTTTCAGGAACTTTCTGAATTAAACTCCATGTAACAGATTTATTACTCAGGTGGTAGAAATGAATGAGAAGCAGGTTTGCAGTAAACCTAATGTGTGGTCACATTAATGAAATTATCTGATGGTAAACACGGAAAATTTGAGCGATCAACTTGAACATGTGAAATCTGCATGGAGAAATCGTTCATATTCAATTCCTGTTGAAATAGCTGGATTTTGCCCTCAAAAATTATCTGAACAGAAGCAATCGTGAGCACATCTTCACAATGAAATCTTGTAAGCAAGCAGAAGTGTAAATCATCCTTCTGAGGTGGGACCTACATTTTCACAATGTAGAGAAACTTTTTATTTATGGCCAATGTAATTTATGTGCATACAATTTTTTTTGTTTTTTTGGACGGCTAGTAATAACGGGGCATCATTTTGAACAGACAGATTTATTGTCACACCAATAATGGTGTAGACTCATCATCAAAACTTTGCAGGCAAAAAGACAAACAGAAAATCCCCACTATCTATTGTCAACAGTGTAGATCACGCAGAATTCACTTTCAAACCAAGCAGCTTTCGTTTTTTCTTTTACTTGAACACACGGTAAAATCTGTGTTGGGAACCTTACAGATTGTGTGCATTTATCTTGACTGGATTGTGCATTTCTTTTCATCCCTGAATATTTGCCAGACAACGGCAAACGTGATTGCACCTTAACGTTTGTGTGTTTTGGCTAGACCAGGGGTCGGCAACCTGCGACTCTTTCATCCCCAGCACGTAACTTGTATCATCGGTCCCGCTATCCGCGCTCGGTCCGCTGTCGCCCATATGGCGGTAAATCCGTGCCTTTAATATACGAGCGCAAAACTGATGTTTACGCGCGTAAATTACATCCACGAGTGGAAAACAGAGCTACACGCGTAAATATGAGTACCCATGAGCTCATTTTAATCACTCGCGCGCGAACATTCACCCGCTCTCGACTGCTGTTTTTGCTCGCGCGAGCATTTATATTTTTGTCAGTCGTGGGGCGGGGCTTGCTCTTGTAATAGTAACATCAAACGTCATTGGTTAGTTCCTTTTTTTTTCTTCCAGAGGTCAGTTGTGATTGGACGCCTGTGATTGTCAATCTAGATCTGAGGCAAATATAGGATTCAGTCACATTGCATATTATGGTTTTTCTGTCGATTAAATTGTATTAATATTGTTTTATTGTAATTTCACGTGTCCCAGTCGAGTTATTTAAGACCAAACTATAGTTTATACAGGTTTTCTAAGATTTCTTATAAGTAAATGCACAGGTACGACCTTCTGAAAAGAAGTTGTAGATCGCTTCATATATAAACCTTAGATTGCGGCTCCGGACATATTTGATTTATTTATTTTTTGTGAAATATGGCTCTTTCAACATTTAAGGTTGCCGACCCCTGGGCTAGACATTAAAAACGGTGGAATAGTTTGTTTCCAGCATATTTTAAACAATTATCCAAATTTGTGCTTACTGGACTTTCTCTGGATATTACCGTAAATGCATTTTCTATTCGTTTTATACCGAAAGAGGCACAAGTTGGAATCATCCGTCCTAATCAACCATATGCCGAAAATATTATCAATATGACGTTGACAATAACCCAGAGCATTCTTTTAAATGTTTGTTCGCAGCGAAGCTTGTACTCTTACCTCTAGGGAGATCTTTCCAAACCATGCAAAGAATGAGCTGTACATAGAGCGAGCGTAACCAGGAATATTCCGGATCAAAATGAAAGCCAGAATCTGTGGGCAGGAAAAGCGCAGTGATGAAAAGCCTCACAGGCACAACAGAACAAAACAAAAAGCCTTTTGATCCATTATTTTAGGTTCTCTCTGCTCCCACAAAAGCCATCCGACTGAGTGAATCGACTGTGATAAAGGTTAGTGTGGCTGTGAACAGTCAAAAGATTTTTTTTTTTTTTACACTTCTCTTTTCAGGTTTTGGTTAAAGCTATGAAAATAACATTATAAAAGAGCATATATTGGGACGGATACTTGCCTGAACAACAGAAATGTATGGATGCATCTCATTACATTCAGACTTGTTTTTGCACCCACTGGCCCAAATGGAGTATGTCTGTGAACAAAAGAAAAAAAAGTGTGAAGAAGTCAGATTTCCATTTAAAGACCCCTGTGATGAAAACCAGGTTATATGTCGTTTATATGTCCATGTAGTGTTTTTAATAAGCTTTAAGCCAAACCGAGTCTTAAAGCATAATATGCTTTAAGACATATAACTTAAGTATAGTATGTGCAAATACTCAAGTTAACACCATTGATCTGTATTTTCTCCTCAAAACTGCAGTGAAAAAAGACGTGGTTTAAAATCGCCAGTGTTTCTTACATTACAAACTAGCTTTTCCTTTAGCATATCACCATTACTATGCTGCAAAGTGGAAGTCAGGCTTATCCGGTATATTGTTCTGTTGATATGAAAAATCAGGTCCATTTTAAAGCAGGTGAATTATGTAAATTACGATTACGAATTCATTATTATGATGAACTGCATGCTTTTCTCCACTGATGTTCTAAGTTGCACAAAGCGTTTCTAGGGATACTGATTTTTTTAATGATGGCAAATGGGAACATGGCTTGTGTAACATTAGCAGCACATTATCAAGCAAAAGGCTAATCATTAATTACCGTTCTGTTGAGAGATACATAAAATGCATAACCATTCTGATACATCGACTTGTAGACGAGCCTGTATAATTCACTCTTCCACTTCTTCTGAATAAGTTTGTGGTTCAAACATAAACCGGTATTTTCACTTGCAATTGTGCAGTGTTTAATTGTGTAGTGAAGTTGAGTGAGTGGAGGCGGGGCTAATTTGCATATTCATGATTACGCGTATATTAAATGAAGCAAGGGTGAAGTTACATTCCAGCTATTTTAAGGCATGAATAGGTCCTTTTCACAGGAAAAAAACATTTACATTTGTCATTTTGGTGATCAAAGAGGAGTTAAAAAGGGATCAAATTATTAACTACAGGAGGACTGATTAAGCCTTACTATAAAAGAAACCACAGAGATGAAGAGCAGACAGTTGGAAATCTTGTTGGAGAAGAGAGGCTCTCCTTTGCCTTCAGACAGCAGCTGACATTTCTGAAGCACCAGGTATATGAAGGCAAAGAGCATCCCATTGATCACAGCCTAGCAGAAAAACAAATCCATTACTTCAATGTGTGAAATGTTTTACAGCTCTTATTCATTCAATTGAAAGTATTTTACGTACAAATCGATCAAGTTTCCACCTGAACCACCACTCATGGATGCTACCTTGCAGTTCAAAGAGCTTTGAAACAGGCCAAACAGAGAAAAGACTCTCAAAGAGTTCCTGCAACAAACACAAAAGATTTCAGATTTGCACTCATTTATTTTGAAGGGCCACTGTAGAGATTCTACTAACTAGAAGTAACTTTGCACCTACATGTTAACAAGCAGTCATTAGAAACCGTCTCTTAATATCTACCAACGCTCAAGACATTAAACTGAGTAGAAGAAATTTTGCAAGTACAGTAATACCTTGAGATACGAGCATCCCTACATATGAGCAAGCCTTCTAGCACATTTTTGCTTTGAGATACGAGTAAATATTTGAGATACGAGCAGCTTAGAGGTGTTCAGCACTCGGAGCAGCTCAAGCGCCTCATTTATGGTGTAATTGCATATGATCTTAATGATAATTAAAACCACATTTTATATCACAGGAGTCCTTATATACTATAATTTTTTTTTTGTGTGTGTGTGTGTATCTCTACAGCAATTAAAAACATGTTTTTTTTCCATTGTTATTAGCATTAATAAGGGAGTTTTATAGAGGACCAGAACGGATAATTTTTTTTCCTGTTATTTCTTATGGGGTAAAATTATTCAAGTTACGAGCTCTTGTATCTCAAGGTATTACTGTACGTCAACTTTTTCTCCTAACCCTAACCAAACAGTCTACTAATAATGCAGATGCAAAGTAACTTCTAGTTGGTAGAATGTTTAAAGTGGACTACTGAAATAAAGGTGTAACCCAAATGTATATCAAAACTAGTCTATCAATCCTACTGTAAGAGAGAAACTCACTTGCGAGTACGCAAAGAAGCAGATGAAAATAAGCAAACCCAGAAGTTTCAACAGGAGTGCCAGATTCCAGAATGCACTTCCTGTACGTAAATGAGGAACAACGGTGAAAACAATATTTGAAAGATTAAACCAAATATGTGTAAAAGTGATGTTAGGATTGTTTAGAGTGCACTCAATGAATGAAGGCAAATATTGCAATATGACTCACCATTGGCTTGCTTCTGAAGAATCTGTGGCCACAACGCCATTGTGGCATAAATAACTGCAAACCAAAAGGTGACGAGAGGCACGAAGTAATAGAACTGATAAGGCCTGTCCATAACCAGACACAGTACCACCACAAGAAAGTTAAGCCTGAAGAGAACCTAAAAGACAAAGAGAAACGACTCATTTATATCATACTGTGCAATTATGCATTACCGTATTTTCCCGCATATAACCCGCGGGTTATACCAGATTTTTACAAACCTGCAGGGGGTGCGGGTTATATAAGGGTGCGGGCTATATCACACATTTTTACACATAATAATATTTCAATATATTTGTTACGTCCCTAAGAACATAAGAGTTGTTTTTTTTACGGTATTTCATTCTTGCAAGGGTTGTTGTCTCTGGCGCTTGTACTGTCACTCTGACAGCTGGCACTGATAGGCTGTCTGACCTGTCAATCATGCAAGAAGACGTGATTGGCTGTGCTGCATGAGGGCGGGCTCTTCTCATCTCATCCGATGATCAACACCTGTAGAATCACTTCTTAAGGGACGTGCTGCTGCACAGCGGGAGACACTGCTTTTGCTTTTTGTTCTGATTCTGACTTGTGTTTGTTTTCTTATTGTTTTAATTTTGCGCACAAGCACTGTGTACCGAGCGGAACAGTTATGATAATTGACGTCATACGAGCAACATTCGAAATTCCAAATGTGAACTTACACAAAAAAGTTCATCAATCTATGGGTGCGGGTTATATAAGGGTGCGGGTTATACCAATGGTTTTTTTTTATAGTATGTTAATATACTCTACTGTTCAAAGATGTTTTTTTTAAATAAGTCTCTTATGCTCACCAAGGCTGCATTTGATCAAAAGTACAGTAAAATATTACATATATTTTATAATGTAATTTATTCCTGTGATGCAAAGCTAACCCTAATTTTCAGCATCATTACGCCAGTCTTGAGTGTCACATCATCTTATGATTCGATGATCAAGAAACATTTCTTATTATTATCAATGTTGAAAACAGTTGTGCTGCTTCAAATTTTTGTAGGAAAATGTGACACTTTTTCAGGATTGTTTGATGAACAGGAAGTACAAAAAAAAAGAAGTATATTTCTTTAAAACATTTATAATGTTACAGTCACTTTTGATCACCACGTGCCACTGCTGCATGAAGGAAAACAAGATAAGAAAAGCAACAATTACCTGACACACTCTGTAAAGTCCAAAGTCTCCCTTTAGCCAGAAGAATGAGAAATGCCCATATCCTGTTTGGAAGAGATACGCAGCAACCAGGACACGGACATGCATGTACACTGGTACGAACTGAGGAAGGAAAGAGATAAAAAAAGGATTGAGAGTGCAGTCACTACTAACGCAAAGTAATCCAAATTAAACCAAAACAAAAACGTACAGCACTTGCTCCAGAAATGTGATAAATAAGGATAACCAGCTGCATCCAGCCTTTCCATTCATCCGTTTGCTCTCTGTTCAGAAGTTTTGTCTGGAAAGAAAATATTTAATTGCATAAGAATCAGCACGTATATTCTTTTTTGGACTACAAACACAACAATTTCCCAAGAGTCCATGTTACCTCTTTGCTGTTCTCACTGTAGAAGATGCCCAGAACGAAGATGTAGATAAGAGGGATGAAAAAGGTAGAATGTGTGTAGAATTTCTGTTCCTTCATAAAGACGTCTGCCCTGTCACATAGGTAGAAGTACAACATGATGAGGCTCATTTTGCAGATGGCCAGTAAAGGTCCCTTCGGGTCCTTTCCAGGTGGTTTCTTCTCTTCTCCGCTCTCCACATCAGGAGTAGGCCTGCTCTTGCGATCTTTACTGAAGCCCAGTAGGAGGAAGCAGATGATGGACACCAGGATGAGAGCAGCCGCCAGCTTCTGAAGGATGCTTAGGGGAGGAGCACTCTGACAGCAAGAGCCGTCAATGGGCTTCACGATGTTGTTGCACATGGAGTTCATCAGAACCATGGCACCCTGAGAAGAGGGTAAATAAACGCCTGTTTGTTAAAAAGAATCAAACTGAACCAAGGTCGTTTTCACACGTTTGCTCATTTGGAGTGGTTTTTCAAAGCCTAATGCATTTTCTCAAAACAAAACTTGCTAGCACTATCCCAACTTGTAAGGTCTCCAACTCCCCAGCTAGTCCTTTTCAATGCGATGTGACAAAATGATTGTAAGCGGGGTGGCCGACAAACTCCTTGAGAGACTTGAAGCTTCTGCTGATTCTCTTCAATTGACTGCACTTCTGACTTCTGGTATTCATTCGTCATATCTGGTCCTTAACTATAAATTCCCCTACATCAGTGTTTTTCAACCTTTTTTGAGCCAAGGTACATATTTTCATTGAAAAATAAAACAAAAAATATTCACAAGGCACACCACCAACCAAAAAAGTAAAAAAAAAAAACTATATTGTTTTGTTTTGCTATACTATATTGTTTTGTTTTGTTCCAAATGCCATCTCAATCCTTAACAGGTTACAAAACTGAACTTGCACATTTATTTATTTATTGTTTGTTTTGCTTTATGTGGATATGTTTTTGTTTTTTGTTTTTCTTTGTGAGTGTGTACTGTATGACAGTGTGTGATAACAAATTTCCCGTAAGGGACAATAAATGATTCTATTCTATTCATTCATTCTATTCTATTCTATTATATTAACAATATACAGTCATTCTTATCAAAGTGTCTTGAATGGGAATCAAATAAACCCAAAGAAAAAAAGAACTTTATAATTAATTCGTTTTCAAAAAATGTTTTTTAGACCAATTAGGTGAAATTGAATAATTTTCCACGTTGAAAAACACTGCCCTACATGACCCATTACACACTAAATTTCTCAAAACGGTTATGAACTACTTATTACCAAACATCTCGAATATCATAAATCAATCCCTACGGCAAGGAGATTTTCAACACATTTTTAAAAGAGCGATTGTTGGGCTCCTGCTGAAGAAAAGGCATCTTGATTCTTGTGTGCTCGGTAACTGCAGAACAATCTATAATCTACCATTTCTTGGTAAAATAACTGAAAACAATAGTATCCATACAGCTCAATAACTCTATGCCAATGCACTTGAGAAACTTTGAACCGTTTAAAAATGTCACCTTGTCAAAGCGAAGTGAGCCAAGAAGAAACTGCAATATCGTAAGACTTTTAATCCCTGTTTTAGAACAAAGCAAAGAGCTAAAAATACTCTAAAAGTCAACTGTTGACTTACAACATCTCTTGTGCTCTCAGGAAGGTGCAGGCCATCCACCGACTGGGAAATGGTCTCCAGAGCAGCTTGCCGAGAAGCCTCCAAGAACTTGATCTTCTTTTTGCTGGTATTTAGAGTACTAACCACCGCCTCGTTGTACAGATTTATCTGCTCGTTTGTGATCATCTTTCGGCTGTCACTTAGCACATCCTCATAAACAGGATCTAATTAAAGAAGCAGAATAAAAACAAGTGAAGACAGGAACATGAAGGGTGTGGCTCCAGTGCATCTGAGTTTCAAAACTCACCTTGCAGAACCCAATAGACTTCACTCTGCTCAGCTAGTTTTTCCAGTGTGTTTGAAATAGCTGTGAGGTTTGCTTTGTACTGTAAGAGTGCCTCATTCTTCCCGTTGTGCAACTTAATGGACCACTGATGAAAACCACAAATATCAGTCATTAGAATGATTTTGGGGGAAAAAAAGAGAAGAAAAATCTCTCCTGAAGCCATCCCGACTGCAAACCGGAACTCACCGTAGCTGCACCGATGATGACGACATGCGGTTTGGAAGCAGATCCCTATAATTATCGAAAGAAGAGACAAGATTCTTAAGCCTGTGATTTAATAACTCACCTATTTTGTATCCAGTGCAATTGAACGTCTTTACCTCCGTCCATAACATTAACTGCTCCTTCAAGGAATTGTTCACTTCTGCATACCACAGGAAGTCCTAAAAGGTAAACATATGAAATATATTTTGTAACAATCCATTGGATCAAGTCTCAAATAAAATGAAATCTTCTGACGCATCAGACACAACTGATTAAAAATATTTACCACAGTGGAATCACCATCTGTAAAAGGGATGTTTTCATGCTGGTGAAACAATCGACAAAAATAACGTCACGCATAATACATGACATTATAAATATCTTTATAAAATGTATTATACATTTTGAAAAAACTAGTTAAAACACTTCACAAACACAAAGACATATATAAATACAGTGGAACCCACTTATCTCGAACTCGATTAACTCTGCAACCCTGTTATGTCGACGTTTTTGAAGTGGAACCGCCAAACTCCCTATTTTTCTTAGCATTTTCTTATCGGTTATGTCGATTCTTTTATGTCGCCGAACCCTGATATCTCGAGAACAAAAGAGGGACAAATTCGCCACTTCGCATGGTTATCTCGATCCCCGTGACTAATGATCGAACCGAGTTCACTGCGCATGCACTGAGTTCGCGTTGCACGTGCATCACAGTCTGTATTGTCGCTCACTCCAATGCCACAGAAGAACTCGCGCAAAAATCAAGCTTTACAGAGCTATCTTGGATGATGAGGCACAGGAGTTCGCCTTCACTGTCCAGGAATTCCCAGATTACATCGACAAAGACGATGTAACTGATTAGAAGCATTTGTTTTCAAGCAAACCATTAAAGGCAAAAAGCAACAAAGCATTTTAGACTTTGTAAAGAAACCATAGTAACCGCGTGTGCAATACTATCAGAACTGTGTCCGAGCGAAATGACTGTGTTTATGTGTGTTGTGACTGTGAGCGAAATTGGAAAATTTAATTAAAGGTTTGTATGGAGAATCAAAGGTGGTTTTTATCGTATACTGGTTAATCTTGCACCGGCTGTCAGAGTGGTTGACGACTGCCCAGATGTTAAATGGAAATGAAAGAAAACTGGAGGCGATTAAACTGGTCACACAAGCTTTATAGATGGGTTTCGTACCGGCACACTCTTCTCAAACATGTAAAGAGCATAAGTACAAACCAGGAAAAAGAAAACACTTCGACAAACATAATAAATAAAAGAAGGAAAATAGAAACAGTAGATTATGCTATATAACAGTCAGCGGTAGAGCGGCCATCTCTCTCCTCGCTCAAAAACACTCTCCTCCCCGCGCGCGCGCTCACACCAGAACAGCACGCACACAAAAACATAAGCCGTCTTAAAGGTATATTCCCAACATAAACATAAAGTAGCCGTTACAATCTCTGCTGTTAGTTGGTGCACATATGCCTTTTGTTGTTAGTAAACATATACAGTGCACGTACATTTTTATAGCATGCCGATCGCTTCATCAAACAAATCACCATATTGGCTTTTGTTTCTCGATCCTCGGTTACCTCAACGCTTTTTTGCAACTCCGTCGACATAACCGGGTTCCACTGTAATATATACACATTTATATGAAATATAAATCATTCATAAACACTACAAATTTCAATAATAAAAAAAAAGAATGGTTCATTATTTTGATTTCAGGTTGACTTTCAAATTACATGAAATAAAGACTCCAGTCACATCCATCGTCTAAAAAAAGTTATTTTATCGTATATAGAGATGAATCAGCAACCCTGTTATCATATACTTTCACTTATAATAAAATAATCTGACAAAGGTCTTGAAACGCTCTTCTATACAAAAACACAAATGACTGCATGCAGGTTAATGTCTTATAAACGCCTGCTTTTGTCTGAGGCATATTTTGAAATACCAGAAGTAATATCCTGTAGTACACAGGAAAAGCCAGACCCTTTCCTTTTTCATTTTAATACAGACTTTGACTGTAGCGCAAGGCTTAAAGTCTCAATTGCTTGCGGGCCATCCAACAAAACTCGACTTTGAAGTGAAATTTCACTCTGGTTCCGAATACAATATACGAGTTAAATAATGAATGAAATGAATGCCAACAACAAACCTTGTTCCCAACTTCTTTCACCTCGGGGTTAATCATTTTGATGAAAGAATAGAAGAGCTGACGTATTCTAGAATCACCTACAAAAGCTATTCTCTTCTCTCGGAGGCAAAACTTTGCTTCACTGAAAGACAACAAAAAGGACTGTGAATTCCAGCCAACATTTCTATAACATACATAGTTTTATACATTAACAGCAACATCAAGACTTACGTGCTTTTGTACTTGTGTAACATGCAGCCGTAGGGCTGCCATACATTGTCCCCTAAAAAACGTCCACTGGATAAAAGCCAGTCACATGTGCCACTGCCTGAAACAAACGACACAATCACAGTGAATAAACCAAATCCAGGACAGGGTCAGCAAGACTTTATTATGATTTTTTTAAAATAAATTTTATTAATTCTGTCATTCAATGATAGAATGTCATCAATTGATCAAACTTAAGAGTTAATAATTTTACGCTGTTACAAATAAAGAGAAGACTATTTCGAATAAATTCATCAACAAAACTATATGCATTCATTTTTATAAAGGGCATTTCCCCTAATCTTATTAAAACTACTAGTCTAGTTTGCTTCCTTTCTTTATTATAGATGCACAACTGCATTTAATTTGCATTTCAAATCAGTTTAAACTGTAAGGATGCAAACAATAAAAATCCTCATGTCTAGATGAGCTCATCTGACTATTTGATTTCATATTTACTTTTTGATTAAACAAATATCCACAGGACAATCCCTTAAGTGAGCACTTTTCCCTTATCAATTGCACACACCTAAATATTAAGGTAAAAACAAATAACAATACTATGCTTCAATATAAGGACTGGATTAATAATCTCCCCCTATAGTTTTTATTGAAGTGACATGAAATAGAGATGCTGCAAACACTTGATTTCAAATTCTAGTGATGTACTTCTCTATTTTAGGACATTGCACACGCTTTTAATACCCCGCATTATTACCTATGCGAATATTTCTGAGATAAAGCCTGTTTGGCGCTATGCACCATAAAAACAAATCAAGTCTAACTGGAAACGCAAGGGCGATGACATACAGGCTTTTCCTGCTGGGCGACAGCTCTGTTTTAAGCCTAGATCTGGTATTGTTTAGCTAAAGTCTTTTGACAGATAAAATGTTGTTGTACTTGGTAACAAACGTGCAGTCAATGTGCGTCAACAAAGCGGTCGCAATTTAACTGTGTTTGCACGAGCAAAGCTGCAGCTGTTTTCTAGCAGTGACAGACACGCGCGCACGCGGACTCAATACACTGAGTGACAGCTTTAGCATTGATGCTAACACAAACACGCAGCTCTTTCTCTCACACGGAAACACAAACACTTACCTCCATAATGTCGAGAAGCCGAGTGAAACACAGTGAGAAGAACGACGGCGGCGACAGAAAGCAATTTTGCATTTTTGATGCTGAAGTACTGATTTATTTCTCGTTTGCCTAGGCTATAGGCCAGGACCGCCATCTTGGCTCCTCCATGACAACAGGCAGACAGACGAGCTGCGGCGGAGCTGACGAAGGTAGAGCCCGCGAGAGGCGCGTGCCCGGGTCCCGCGCGCGCGTCCGCCGCGTCTTCTGCGGTCTCGAGCAGAATAATCTGAGTTGAGTCCGACTCTGCGTTTGCATCAACTTTCATATCCACCTCTCAGGTTTTACTATCTTATGATTACTTTGTTTTGCCTTGCAACTGTGCCAGATGTCCCAAACAACTCCTTCAGTTTCTTTCTTTATTCCTTTTCACTGTCCTCCTGCAGGTGTTAAGCTGAAAGAAAACCAATAGAGTTGGTTTGAGCTTCATAAGTTGTTTGATCAGTACAAACAGCTGTGCAAATACTCATCCACAGGGCGAAGAACACAGATATTACTTTCTTGTTGCAAATCAAGTTCTTCTGGTTGGGTGTGCATGTTATGTAAAATGAGCTGACTGCCAAAGCCAAACATAGTTTCTAAGGGTGTAAGAACTTCCACGTCAGTTGTAAAATTGTCAAAAGGACATTTCAAGATGACCAAATGGATCAACAATGTCCTGACCCTCTACTATACACACACAACCACCATCCTTATTCTTTTCAGATGTGATACTGACCAGCTGATGTCACGTCTCATTTTTATAATTCCATTCCTATTACATAAAATTCATACTGAATAGTCAAAAACAGTTAGAACCATAGTTTCTGAAAGCTTACCTGTAGCTCAAACACTAGAATGTGGTGTTTGCAACGTTAAGGTCATGGGTTTGATTCCCAGGGAAAGCAAAAGCAGCTTAGTTCAGTAGTCAGGGTTGATCTGGGAAGCCTGGAATTTTAAGAACGGTCTAAACGTACAATCCTACCAATGCACTAAAATATTGGCTCTCTAAAAAGTCCTTCAATGCACTGTGAAATCAGTGAAGAAGAAAGAAGAAATGTTACATTTCTATAGCGCTTTTCCAGAGCTCAAAGCGCTTTACATAGTACGGGTGAATCTCCTCAACCACCACCAATGTGCAGCATCCACCTGGATGATGCAACGGCAGCCATATTGCGCCAGAACGCTCGCCACACACCAGCTTACTAGTGGAGAGGAGACATGGAGAGGAGTGATGAAGCCAATTAGAGTATGGGGGGGATTAGTAGGCCATGATGGACTAAGGCCAATGGGCAAATTTGGCCAGGATGCCGGGGTTAAACCCCTACTCTTGCGAAGGACATCCTGGGATTTTTAACGACCACAGAGAGTCGGGACCTCGGTTTAACGTCTCATCCGAAAGACGGAGACACTTGAGCATGATACATGCATCACATGTGCCAGCTCAATACATTTACATTTATTCATTTGGCAGACGCTTTTATCCAAAGCGACTTAAGAAACACATTGACACAGTTCTTGCTTTCCCTGGGAATCGAACCCATGACCTTGGTGTTGCAAGTGCCACACTCTACTGTTTGAGCTACAGGAAATATGTTACCACAAACATGCATGCTTGACAGGTAATGAACATAATCTAACAAGCATTTATAATTAAATTACAACTGAAATGTTGCAAGTGTATGTAACAATCAAAGTATTTAATGACAAACAAATAGTCTGTTTTTCATAAATACCACTGAGGACGTTGTTGTGTCACCAGAAATCAAGCCATCAGTGTCCCAATGTGTAGTGAGTCCTTACTGTCCTTACCAGTGCCCGATTCATGAGCTAGGGAGCTTATTGAGACGCACCCAAGGACAAAGTATGCCTCCATGAATCAATTATGAAATGTTATATAAATGACGTGGCTCCCATCCAGTTAAAACCAATAATTATCCAGCACAGAGGCGCTGAAGAAGCCAGCAAGCGATTTGTTTTGTAGTTTCACTCTTAGCCCTGCCCATGTCATAAACTCTGGACTGTGTGCAAAATGTGCTTCATATATTTCCTCATTCTCATTGCATGAAACCAGAGAGACGGAGCCAATGGGTGGAGCTTGATCTCCAGTGATCTCCTCCTCAATGGATATTAGTGGTGGAGCTTAAAATATATTATACCTAAATAGGTCAAGCTCCACCCATTAGTTCCTCATGGGTGGAGCTGAACTAGGAAAAAAGGTCTATCCATTACATCCAGAGAAGATCATTTGGTGCTGTTGACGCCATCTTCTGACAAAATGCGGCAATTCAGACTGTCCCGCTAAACACACTTTCTGCCTTTGTCAAATTTCCTGTGTTTAGTGGTCCGTACATTTAGTAGTGTACTGTAACAGACACAACCTAATTTTGGTACATCTAATTAAGTGATAAAAAAACTATTTTACAAAAATACCTTGTCTCCTCATCAATAAAATATACAATACGTTGCTTTTTACTATGAAATTTATGGTGAATTCGGGTCATTTTAATGGCAAAAAGTGTCCCTATTCAGTCTGCATTCACCCTATGTGTTATATCTAATTAATTTAACCTACACGGGACTGTTATCCTGGATGTCTGAGCATGTGTGTTCCTCAACATGATAAATGATGGGATACCCTTAGCTTTAAAGCAGTATAAGTATAAGACCTGAGACAGTCTTTTGCACTTGCTTCTTGTCACTCGATAATGTCTACTATGGTTTTGGACACCATTACAAATGTCCCCTCAACTAGTGCACTATATAAGGGGTGATTCAGGACCCTAATCTTTAGTAGGGGAGTCTGGGATTGGCTGGCAATCAAAAGTGCTTTCAAAATCTGAATATTTGCCCTCTTGAATCTTAACAGATTCTATGAATATGTTAAACGGTCAAAGCCTGGCAATTTCTCTATTTTTCTGTCAGATTAAAAACTAGCCTTCAAATAATTTAGAGAGAGACATTTAAAAAGGGGACATATGCAAAGAATGTGAGTGGGAATGTTAACCCTAGACTAAACATGTAAAAAAACTGGGATTGACAGGAATGGTATTTGGTACACAAACAAAGTGATCTTTTTTGTGATATTTTCTTTTCTATAAAAGTCTACATGTTTGAATTCTCTACAAATACAAACATGCCAAGTTGCAGTGACTGCCTTTTTATTTGATTCAAAAGTGAGAAAGTCATATCTGAAAACAGAGGAAGATAAGTTCCTTATGGCAATAGACTCAAAGTAAGTTTGCTAAGACAAACACCCATTCTTTGAATAAAATAGAAAACCAGTTTAAACACATTAATATTCTTTGCTAGGCAATATAAAAATCAGGCAGACATCCAAAATGTCCAATTAAGTTAGACATCTTTTTCAACATTAAAGCACTTAACTCGTGGAATAATGTGTTTCGGAACATTGGACATGCTTTATTTTCAGAACTTTTCACAATTTATTTAAACATCTCACATATACAAAATAGGTACAATAAACTTTGTGGTTTGTTTTGAGAGAGAGAGGCCTCTGCAACCCTTTAAAATGGACGAACGGTGCTGTCAGTATTAACACTGGGGGTGTAAAAGAATGTAATGCCTAAACAAAAATAAAAAAAATTAAAATTAAAAAAATGAACAAAACTCTGAGAAAACAAAATGAAATCAAACAAAAAGGAGAAACCAGAAAAACATCAGATTTAGGAATATTCCACCTGCTTAAAAAGGGGGTTATCAGGGGGACCTGTGCAATATTTCTCAGAGACAATACAAAGTAATACAGTAACAGTGGTTTTCTCCACAGCTGCATGTTTAGCACCATATATCACTGCTTCAAGTATTGGAGCACCTTTGAAACAGGACAGAACTTGAAGCCTTGAAGTCTTGAAGCCTTAGTACCAACTAATAACAACTAGGATGTTGATTATTATTTTCCTTTACACATGAGGTAGTTTAAACCTTACGGAAATTGTGATTTTAAACTTCCTCTTTGGAAGATATACAAAGACCACAAAGTGATGTATACTTTCATTGGTTTTATTACACTTCTTTTATTTTACAAAATGATGACATGTCCCATAACATGGTGTTATCCCGCGTCTCTTTGGGCTGCTGTATTAATTTGCATTGCGCAATGCTCCGTTCAGTCCATTGGTCCTCTCCGATAGAGCCCAGCTTAAGCAAGTGGATTTGCGGAAAAAAATCAGCATTCAGTATAAAAAAACACAGAAAGATGGGCAGAGATTTTTCTTTCTTTCTCTTGTTTAATTTATCATGAGTCTATTTATTTGAAACAGACTGGGCCAATGTCCAAACCAAACTCTTGATCTGCGCCACCAATGTCCAAAGGTGCAATGTCGAGGATTGGAAGGCGAGATGGTTTATTTGTTCTGTATTCAATGACTGTCTTGCTCCACTGGCCAGTGTGTCTCTGTAGGGACGCAACAAAAAGACAGCATATTAAGTTACGCCTTTTTTTGACAAGCATCACACTGTCATAAACATGTTGCGATGTTAAAAAGTTTGGACCATGCTGAGCACTATCTTCTGTGACTGTATATTATTAAACTCTTAAAGGGATAGTTCACCCCCAAATTAAAAATCTGTCATTAATTCCTCACCCTCGTGTCGTTTCAAACCTGTAAGACTTTTGTTCATCTTCGGAACTCAAGTGAAGATCGTTTTGATGAAATCTGAGAGCTTTCTTTCCCTCCATTGACAGCTACGCAACTACCACTTTTTTCACGCTTCAAAAAGTTCATACAGAGATTGTAAAACTAATCCATATGAACGGAGCGGTTTAGTCCAAATTTTCTGAAGAGACTCAATCACTTTATGCGATGAACAGATTCAATTTAGACTTCACATACAAACATTGATCTGTGAACCTCAGACTTGACGTGCAAGAACAAACGTCATTGGTTCTTCCTGAAGCTCAAACATGATGCGTAACATGAGAATGAACCTCATTGGTTCTTCCTGAAGCTCAAACATGATGCGTAACATGAGAATGAACCTCATTGGTTCTTCCTGAAGCTCAAACATGATGCGTAACATGAGAATGAACCTCATTGGTTCTTCCTGAAGCTCAAACATGATGTGTAACATGAGAATGAACCTCATTGGTTCTTCCTGAAGCTCAAACATGATGTGTAACATGAGAATGAACCTCATTGGTTCTTCCTGAAGCTCTAATGTGCTGCGTAACACAAGAATGAACCTCATTGGTTCTCGCACGTCAAGCAAACATGCTTGAGCTTCCGTTTACCTGATGTGTGAGCTAGTGAATAAAAGCCTAAATTCAATCTGTTCATCAAAGCGATTGTGTTTCTTCAGAATATTTGGACTAAACCGCTCAATTCATTTGGAAATTCAATTTTGAAATGTCAAAGTGGTCGTTGCATAGCTGTGGACGAACAATACATTTGTTCCAAAAATGACCGAAAGTCTTACAGGCTTGGAACAACATGAGGTTGAATAACTCACCTAAAGTATCCCTTTAACCTCTTATTTTCTACACTTTGTGCTGACTGAACCAAGATTTTGTCTGATTAATCAAAGTGTAAAAAGAGAACTTACACTGCAGCCATCCTCTAGGACGCTGAAAGTGAAGCGGCTGTTGCCCTCTGCCCTGAGCTCCACATCGTTGGAGCCCTGCAGCAACACAGCCTTCTTCAGGTTTCCATTCTCAGCATCCATGTAGGCGATGCTGTTCTTGCAGTGGTAGGTGATGTTCTGGACTGCCTGGTTGGCCAGCAGACGCATGAAGGCCAGCTGAGTGGCCATGGACTGTGGGCTCAGGGTCTCATCATTGTAAGCAAACTGAAAAGAGAATGTAACAATGCAACCTTCAGACTACTTTCTCTTTATACATTTTGAACAGAAAGTACAGTCATTCATTTAGTCCTTTCTGACTTCTCCAACTGTTGTGAAGTACTGCGACTTACCTCAGTACCACCATTGATGGTCTCGCCAAACCAAATGTGTTTCTTGTCTTGGGAGTTTCTGTACCAGTTCTTGCGTGGAATGCTCTCGGGGTGGGGGTGGATGCAGGTTTGGCCGGTAGAGAAATCGCAGAAGGCCTTGATGGCGTCCATGGTGCAGCCCTGGTTGGGGTCGATCCAGTAGAAACCTACATAAAGCAACAGATAATTAGGGGAAGTCCGAAGTAGGAATCTTAGAGCTACTGGAAAACGAAAGACCTAAATTGCTTTGGTCACTCACCGCTGCTCCATTCTGGGTGGCTCAGCCTGATGTCACGGCAAGTACGAGCAGGGTTCTTCTTTGAGCCCTCAGGGGAAAGCAGATTATCAATCTGAGTGTTCAAGGACTTGATGGTGGCATCCACCTCATAATCCTTGGCCCTGAGAGAGGCCTGGTCAGCTCTGTACTCATCATATCCACCAGATGTGTCATATCCACCACCAGCTTGGCCAGGGGGTCCGGGAAGACCAGGAGTTCCAGGAGGACCCTGTGGTCAAACACGGCCTTGATTAACCATATCGTATTTAGTTACAACTCTGTGTTTTTCTCTAGATGCCATTGAAGGGACGGATTCCAAAATCCATTGCTGCTTCAATGTAAATCTTTTGAGGGTTGTTAATCAATATTTATCCTTCTAAACATTAATTGATTTGAATGAGTTCTTCAAGCTTGTTAAAGCATTTATTTTACTTTTCATCTTCAATCCCTAGAGAATAACGATGAATATGGTTTGAATCCCTTACTGAGAAAAAGCATAGATTGGTTAAGGCACAGATAGATTAAGAAAATTTCCACATATAGCTTATCAGCTCGACCAACTTAGACGAACAGTCGTCTGAAGGTCTTCAAAGTTTAAGTTGGTCGAGCTCTAGCTCTGAACAGGTAACTATCCCAAAACGAAAAACGTTTTGGGAAATCTTTTGGTTTTCCCAAAAAAAGCCAATCTGAGAAATATTTTCTCTCAGTAAGGGGTTCAAACAATTTTCTTCATTTTGCTCTTGTGATTGAAGATGCAAAGTAAAAAAACAAGCTTTAAGAAATCATTAAAATGATTTAATAGTTACAAAGATAAATATTGATTAATGACTTGATTATCAACCACTCAAAAGAAATACATTGAAGTGGCAGTGGATTTCAGAATCTACCCCTTCACCATCTCAGGGAAAGGTATGGTATTTTCTATATCATATGTATTCTATGCATTTATTTTTTTTGGTTGTCTTATTTTCACACTTGGTTGTCTCTCTGAAAGCGTAAAATGTAAAAATAGCTGTTTCGTAAGAAATACTCAAATGTATATTTACTTACAGCAGGTCCAACATGTCCAGGAGGACCACGATGTCCAGGTGGTCCAATAGCACCGGGCATGCCATTTGAACCGTCCTTACCAGGGGGACCATTAGGACCAGCTGGACCCTGAAGACAAAATGCAAATAATCATCATGAACATTTCCTCAATGTCATGACAACATGACAAGTCTGGAAAGTTAGGAAGTAACTTACTCTTGGACCAGAAGGACCGGCAATACCAGCAGGGCCGCTGTCACCAGAAGGACCCTGTAAGACAGGTACATTTGTTCTTGTTCTGGAATCTTTTATGCTCAATCATTTAGTGACAGTGGTGGACAAAAAGTATTTAAAGTGCAAAAGTATTTAAGTACATTTTTCAAATATCTTTATCAGAGTATTTTAATTTTGGGAAACATCTACTTTTACCTCACAGCATTCCAAGACAATATCATACTTTTTACTCCTCTACTTTTCATAAAACACTTATCGCTCTTCAATTATTTGGAAGAAATCACCATTTCCTCTGAGATGCAAGAGCGATGAGCTCATGATTCATGATTCGGCTGAATTGGTTCACATATAACACGGAACAACTGGATTGATCGAATTGCAACAAATCTCTGATTCAATGATCTGTATTGTCAGAACTGAAATGTGCATGTAATTGATGGCATGAGGCTAATTAATTTTAGTATTGATTATTGTTAGTGAAATCATATTTAGGTTGTCAGAGTCAGTTGTGAACTAAATTGCTGTAAAAGAGCAAGCTTGTTAAGCCCATTGGAATGCTGTGTGTGTAAAAGTCTGAATGGAGAAGATGATTTTAGACACTATTATACACATTAATGCCCATGCAGCTTCCTCCTGTATTTGGTATATTATATTATTTATATAACTTGTCTGCACACTTGAATTATTAGTAACTTAATCTGATATTTTAGTATATTAAACATGTATGTTTTGTGTGATAGAAAAGTTTGGTTATTTGAAAAACATATTAAAGTTATGCAAAAATCTTTCTTATTTGTGCTGACTACTGACTTGTGCTAGCTAAAATTAATATATGTTTCATTGATCAGTACCCTTTCTTTTAAATATTAAATACATTAAAATCTGGATGAGAACTGTATGTTTTCACGTTGAAGCTTATCAGCAAAGTTGTGCCACTTACATTGGGTCCGGGCATTCCCTGAAGACCAGGATGTCCACGAAGTCCCTTCATGCCTCTTTCTCCTTTGTCTCCAGCAACACCCTTCTCACCACGAGCTCCAGAAGGCCCCTGTTAAACAAAGATAGACAAGAATTAATTGAAAGGAAGAAACTTTCACAGAAGACACAGTATTTACCAAGGCCCTATGTCTGACACACTTACAGGTGCTCCTCTTGCTCCAGCAGGTCCAACAGGGCCAGAAGAACCAGAAGGTCCCTGAAGGGTGTGTAAATGAAAGATTGTTTAGTTTATTTGTTTACAATTAAGTAAATGCTGTGGATTGGTTCAGTGACATACAGATTCACCGCGGTTTCCAGGTCTGCCAACAGCTCCCGATGGTCCGTTGGGTCCAGGAGCGCCGGCGGGTCCACCGGATCCAGGGGAACCAGGCTCACCACGATCACCCTGGCAGTCGAAATAGCCAAGTCCAGTTACTTTTTGTCATGTGTGTATATATATTACAATTTGTTCTGGTAATAAAAGATTTCTTACAAGACTACAGTCTTAAGATAAGCTCGAGGTGGACCGATATGAATAAATACATAGTAGGAATAGAGCTGTATACCTTAAGGCCAGCAGCACCAGGACGACCAGGAGGTCCATCATTACCAGGGCTTCCCTATAAAAAAAACACAGAAGCATATGCAAATATTGTATGAAAAAAGTACCATGCAAATTGTACGTCTTAAGATGAAGTCAAACTCTTACTCACCTCACGTCCAGCCTCACCCTGAGGACCAGTCATACCGGGCATGCCAATGTTTCCAGCGGGACCACGGGCACCAGGGGCACCAGCAGGGCCAACTCTTCCAGCTTCACCCTAAATTACAAAAAATAAATCCTCAATATTTATTTACCCTGTAACAAGTTAGTTTTGACCAGTTTGGACACAATCAGAAGGTTGGTCAGTGTACTTACAACATTGCCGGGGCCACCAGGAAGACCACGGTCGCCTCTGGAGCCAGGAAGACCATTGAATCCCTGAGATCCCAGCTGACCCTGAGGCCCAGCAAGTCCAGCTGGTCCCTATTTTTAAACAGAACACATATCATAAGACATGAGATTTACTTGGTGATACTTTGCAATTAACAGGGTCTTGTTCAATTAGTACTTACAGGTGCGCCAGACTCTCCAGGAGATCCCTTCTCGCCAGCCAGACCAGGGGGTCCGATCAGTCCATTCTCTCCTGGGGGTCCAGCAGGGCCAACATCACCACGAGCACCACGTGGGCCATCCTTTCCAGGAGCACCAGTGGGACCAGCAGCTCCAACAATACCCTAAAGGTTGGGAAGAAAGCCAGATTACACGTGAGACCATAGCGATAGCATGATATCTTGAAATGAAGCAAGAGGAGCATCATTTATAATTATCTGATATTACTCACAGCAGGACCAGGAGGTCCAACTCTGCCAGCAGCACCGGGGAAGCCAGTCAGACCCTAGGTTAGAGCCAGAAATGCATGGGTCACATGTAGTAAAATTCACACAAAAAAAACTGGTAAAATAATCCATTAAAGCATACTTACAGGGGGACCACTGTCACCACGGGCACCAGGTGGGCCAACGGGACCAGAAGGACCCTAAAGACGCACAAGGCATTTAAAACACTATCAAAATCACAAAACAGGTATATAAATCCTTCCTTGGAAGGGTTGACTAGACATCCTTGACCGAGACATAAAGTGAATTCATCAATGCCACTACAATTGTTTAGATTTGTACAATCATACCCAAGAAGTAAAGTCTCAGTTAGGCATGTTTCTTCGCCAGTAAATGTGCCAAATTAAATGTAGTCTCAAACTTACGAGGGGTCCAGTATTGCCAGCGGGACCAGCAGGGCCAGGGGGTCCAGCATCACCCTTTACACCAGCAGGTCCTTTCTCACCTCTTTGTCCAGTCTGGCCATCAGCACCCTACAAGACACATTGTGTCCCCGTCAGTTTTCAGTGCATGACTGGTCTTTTTAAGTTTTTTAAACCACTTATTTAGACTAAAATTGTATGTATGGATCACTAAGAAGCATTATTTTGAAGTAGACTTCACTTGGACTTACAGGGGGTCCAGCAAAACCGGAAGGTCCGGCAGGGCCAGACTCACCACGCTCTCCCTAAAAGACATGACAAGATTGCTTGATTTTGAAGTGAATTATAGTGTATGTACAGTTGTTAATTTTCTAGTCAGTTCCTCAATATTGAGCAATTTCCATAATAGTAAGGAACATGGTATCGATATGTGATAAATAAATGATACTCACAGGAGCACCACGAGCACCAGCAGGTCCAGGAGGACCGAAGGAGCCAGTCTCACCCTGAAAGAGGACACAGAGGAGAGTTTGATCCATTTTTTTCCTTGTTTGCCAGTCTTCCAAGTTACTTATTTGTAGTTTATGACTTTCTTTTCCACTGTCCCAAGACACAAGGAAGTACTTGTAAATCATTTTGGTGATCTCTCAGAACAGTTTGTCTACATTCATGCCAAAAGTAGTCCTCAATCCATTTTTTTTTCTGTGAAGCTCTTTACATTAAGTAAATATGGCCCATTTGTTCTTAATTGGTGACAGTCCTTAATCTTTCTGAACAAATTTCACAGTCCTTGGCATTTAATATAGTTTGTCGAGATAAATTAGTTCCAGTCTTAAATCAATGCATTAGTGTAAGATTTGAGGGATTAAGTATTAGTATCATAACTGAAAATAAATGAATGGGTTTTTATGTTAGATGTCAACATATGTATATGGACCATTAGGTGAACATGGGGATGAATCTCCACTTCTATGGTAAAGGAACAGAAGGGCCAGCAGGGCCCCAATGTATTCGTGGTAAAACTTGGACAACTGACCATATATAGACTTGGTTCTGGCATGTATAGAAATTCCTATATGATCTTATCATGTTTGAGATTCCTATATGATGTTATCTATATTCTCTCATTGGTTGCCTCTGTTACTCCCCTAGACTTTTCTCTCTATATATTCAAATAGATAAAGAATAAAGTGGAGAGACACTTTATCTCCCTCAGCGCTGAGTACTTATTCATTCAACCGTTAATAAAAAGAGGACTGGACTGAGGCATGCCGGGAAAGGAATCTAACAATTAGCATTTAATCTTTCTTCACTGTTCAATGCAAGAGTGTCTGCAATTGAGACCCAATACACATCAATATATATTTTGCACCTGTGCAATGCTTTGAAAATAAAAAAATGTTTCCAATTTGTTTCCAATTATGCCAGTGGTCTAAACCAGTCTAAAAATTGACTAAAAACAGATCTACTTAATGGAGGAGTAAAAAAATAAAATAAAATCAAATTTCGACCTAATTTAAATGAATGCAGCAATGTTTGATTGCTATTTATCTTCTAATAAGTATCATATACTATTGATTACCAATGTTAAATATTTCCAGTGATTGTAGGTGGTAATGTAAAAAACAACTCCAGTGTTTTTGAACGATTGAATATAGTTTGAATTCCCAGCAGGGGGCAGCACTGATTCTCTGTATTTGGCCATATTGTGACCGTTTCCAGCATGGGTTTCTTCTTCTAGCAGTGAGTCAAGGAGGCAAATGACTCGCCTTCTGAGAAGGTACGAAGTTTTGGGGATTGAGGGGTAGACGTCTTTGGACTGAGGCAAATCTTCAATTTCAGTGACTCATGCAGATGCCAACGATTATCCGCTTTGATCAGACACAACAGCTGAAAGAATCCTCTTTACCTTGTCACCATTAGCACCGGCAGGTCCAGGGGGTCCACTGGGTCCAGGAGCACCCTGCAAATTAAAGAAAAAAGTACTATTCAATCAAAATGCCTTTTTTATATCATTAATTATAACATGAGGCATAGCTACACAGTATACTTACACGGGCACCATCTCTTCCAGCATTGCCCTCTAGTCCTCTGTATCCAGCCTCACCCTGTGTATCAGATACATTTCAGTCAGCTAGAGGTTTGGCAGCATATCCGCTATGGCATGCTGTACAAATACATCACAATTTCGCTCCAAAGCGTCATCGTTACGGTGACCATGAGCATTGCTCCAAGACATACCTTCTCTCCCTTAGGTCCAGGGGTTCCAGCGCCACCACGCTCGCCAGGCATGCCAGCAGCTCCCTGGTGTCCAGGGGAACCAGCAGTTCCAACTGCACCAGGCTCTCCCTGAAGGATACACATTTTTATCAGTTATAGTCTTAAAATGATCCATCTGGATGATGAGTGGTGATGCATATACTTGCCTTGTTTCCATCAGGGCCAGGAGTTCCAGCAGGGCCACGAGCACCAATGGGTCCCTGAGGGCCAGCACCACCAGCGGGTCCAGGAGTACCACGCTCTCCCTAAACAGTGATAAAAGGGAGGAAGAACAGTCGTTTATTCTCCCGAAAGTGAAAATGAGCACAGTACAAGACAGCAGAGATAGGTAGTTCACCTTCACGCCAGCAGGTCCTGACGCACCTTGATCTCCGGGGATACCCTGTTGAGAGATGTCGAATATTAGTAAGTGATTTGCATAACATTGCGTCCAATATTATCCAAGTAAGCCAAAAAACTGCATAACAGCTGAGCCTTGAAAACAATAAAATACAGGTAAAACATCCTGAATTGTACATTAATATACCTTACTATTTTTCTGCATGTACTGCAGAATGTGCATTATATAATGCATGTAAGATGTTCGTTGTGACAAAAACTCACTCTATCTCCGGGCTTGCCGGCCTCACCAACAGGTCCAGCGGGGCCAGGAAGACCCTGTTAAAGTTGAATGAGCGACATAAGTTGATGAGAAGACTCAGTCACTAGATAAACGGGTAGAATGCATACAAGACTATTACAACTTTATCTTATGCTATTTGTCTATGACAGTGGGTACATGGAAACCTTTTGATTTATCTTTTGTCAGCATTTCTCTTCACCTGCAAAAAAATGCTCAAGCTAAGATTTCACCCAACTGTATTGATTGTTTTAGTTTAAAAGCCATTCCTTGTAATAACAACCCCTTTAATATTTATGGTGATCCTAAAGGATACCCAGTATAATGTACGTTAAAAGGAACATGTTTTAGTGTAAATCGAGGATACAGATGTGTTTATGAGTGTACGTAAGACAAAAAAGACTGAGAAACATTTCTTAGATTTAAGTTAATAAACGAATGTTTCAATTTTCAGCGGGCATGACGTGACACTGACCTGGAAACCAGGAGCACCAGAAGGTCCCTGCTCTCCTTTCTCGCCTGGGGCACCCTAAACGAGAAGACAACAATTTGTTACCACACTGCTAATCCACACTGATAGACTTCTCAGAAAACTTTCGATTGCCTACTTACAGCAAGTCCGACTGGACCAGCAGGGCCGTTGTTGCCATCAGGACCAGGGAGACCCTAAGTGAAAAGTAAGGAACTGAATCAGAGGATCTTAACAGCTTCTAACTCACTCCTTTTGAATAATACTGATGAGTGTATGTAGGATATATTCTTTCTCTCTGAAACACTTACTCTCAGTCCAGTTGGGCCAGCAGGTCCCTTCTCACCAGGCTTGCCAGGCTCGCCCTGCAAGGAGGTTTATTGATAAGCTCAATGATACATTTTGAATTTCGAAATAGAGATGCACAGAATAGAGTCATTACTTACAGAAGGTCCCTTAGGACCGGGGAATCCAATATTACCAGGCTGGCCTCTGGGTCCAGTTGGGCCAGGCGGACCGGAGCGACCATCTTGACCAGCGGCACCCTAGAATACGGCATATAAACTGGTTTTGAGTGCATTGCATATTGAGTGAATATTGTCCTTCAGTTTGTTTCATTGCATGTTTTCAGAAGTGACTTTGTCTAACTCAAAAATGTGTGTATAATATGAATAAATTGTGGCTGTACTCACAGCAGGCCCTTCCTTTCCAGGGGGTCCAGAACTGCCAGGGCTACCAGGGAGACCCTGAACAGATATAAGATGAAGGTCTTGTTTATATCGAGAATGACTGATCTTAAATTTATTGTGGACTTGTAAAGATTAGGTCATAAGTTTCTTACAGATTTTCCCTAACATTATAGACTGCACAGATAAAAAGTGGTGGGAGGATAATTGTGATACTCACTCTGGCCCCGAGAAGACCAGGCTCACCAGCACGACCAGCATCTCCAGGGGGTCCACGGGCTCCAGGGGCACCAGTAGCACCACGAGCACCAGGCATGCCCTGAAGGGGCAAGAGTCATAGGTCAGTGTCTTAAAAAAGCATTAGAACAATGAGAAACGGCATGGACCATCAAACTGTCATTATGTAGGTCTATAATTTTTTTTCTTCAAATGACCTGATAATTAGCGATTTGTTCGTTTATCCAAAGTAGATAAACTACTGTCACATTCTATATACATACAAAAGTGATTTCCGGCGTAGCAAAATGGACATCTCACCACTTTATTCAAACATTAAATATTTTGTAAGCATATTGCATAGTTCTTGGAGACAAATGTTTTAACTATGATAAATTAATGAAACATGCAAATTGTGTGAACATCATTTTTGGCCATGCTGTCATACAAAAGAAATTATGAACACATGCCAAAACGAAAGAGAAAAATATTGCCCTCATATTTTGATGGTGTCATTAAAAACAAATATCCTCTCCAGACATCACTTTTGGCCAATACTGTAGTTGTAGAACTAGATGTTTAATATCTCTTGAATCTTACCATTGGGCCAGATCTGCCAGCCAGACCAGGCAGACCACGAGTACCAGCGGCTCCCTGTAAGAAACGTGAATGGATATAGATTAATAATTATTATTTTTTAAACATAAGCAATTACACATAGAATATTTTATGCTAACAATTAACCATAAGATCAATTTCAGAAGATGTTTAGCATTTAGCATCATAATCTACTGTAACAGAAATCTGTACTGTAGTTCAGTACTTAGATTTTCTATTATCTCTATGACAGTTACAATTAAAGCAGAGATGCCCCTTTCATATCAAAAAATAAGTTGAAACGTACTCTAGATCCACGCATTCCCAAGGGTCCAGTAGATCCCTGCTCTCCAGTTGAGCCTCTCTTGCCCTCTTCACCAGAAGGACCAGTGGGTCCCTGAGGACCAGCACTACCCTGTACAGGAAGCAGGCAAAGAAGGAAGTGAACAAAGGCGTTCAGCTAGAGCACAGACTGCATACTTGATAAAATATGTAGAGATGCTTGATAGTGTGTTTACTCACAGGCTCTCCCTTGACACCAGAATCTCCCTTCACTCCAACGGGTCCAGGGTCACCCTGAGCAGCAAAACATGGTTCAAAGGTTAGACGCTTTCAGTGTTTCACTAATGAGATGTATAAATCAGAAATTCATTATTAAAAACTCATGAATGCACATAGAATAGACAGCAATGATGCACTGAAGTGGAAAAAAACAGTAAATTTTTAATTACCCTTTGTTTGGGATAATTTAATCGAACAACTTTAAAATATTACAGATTAAACAATATTGCCTCCCTCAATGGCTGAGTAACATCTAGTCTCAACACTATTGTTATAAAATATTGTTTAAATATAATTGAATGTACTGTATAGACCTAAAGATCTATGTAATTATGTTGCTGTTAATCTATGTGATATAAATTTGACTGCAAAAGACTTCCATAACATGATTGTTGTGCAATTTTGGGTCATTGTCTAGGTGTGGGAGTGCTATCAATTGAACATGTCATCTTTTAAATCCAATTAAACCTGGATAATTTCACTTGAAAGCTGCTTTTTCTCTAAGTCAGAATTTATGATAGTGAATGAATCGGTTAAGGCTAGTTCAGAGCAAGGACGAGAACTATAATGATAACCATAAAAATATAGTTCTAAAATCATGCTAAATGTAAAAAAAAAAAAAAAAAAGAAATAGAGGAATTTTTTTCTCCCCAGCTGATAAATGATAAAAATAATTGACAGCCAATCAGAATCCATTCTTCCTTAAATAACTGTAGCATTTAAAGTGGCAGATGACAAACGACAGCACATTCTTTGAATAAACAGAACAATATTGTGCTTTACTGCGGACTCTAATATAGTTACCATTACAGTTATCTTTATATTGATCAATCTTGATGTGAACAGGCCTTTAATGTAACAGTTTTCTAAAACTTTACAGCCCCCCAAATGACAGCCAACAACTGGGTGCATCATTAATACACATTGTGACGAATCGCATGGTACTCACACCAAGACCTCTTGGACCAGAGGCTCCAGAAGGTCCCTGGGGGCCAGGGCCTCCTCTAGGACCAGGGAAACCAGGGGCACCAGCAATTCCTGATGGGCCCTGTGGAAGACATCAGAAATATATTTGAAAACTAAAAAGAACAAACACTTGCACACAAAGGTTGGATTCATAGATGAGTTATTTTAAGATGGTAGATCAAATGCAAAGTCATCGGTTTTATGATGGCTTTTAAAGGTACACTGTGTAAATCTAGCGGTTAATAAACACAACTCTATGAGGAGTCACGCAAGTACTGAATATAGTCACTTATTATCGTCATACCGTAGTGATTCAAATTTGAACAACAAGCGTTACATAGTGTACCTTAAAAATGCTGCAAAAATTCTTCTGACTTTATTTTATTTCACAACTATTTGGCAATTATTTAGCATTATTCAGTTGCAATTGTACTACAAAATGATTAGTATGTTTCTTGAGAACATATTTATTTAAAATGAAACGTATGGAAACTCACAGCTGCTCCCTTAGCACCATTGATACCGTTAGCACCAGGGTTACCCTGTAAAAACACAAAGAGAGACAGGTTATTTTGATTTCTTCATGAAAATCTGATAAATGTTTCTGCAGATATTTCAAATGCACTCACAGGGGGTCCAGCGGGGCCCACAGCGCCATTCGTGCCTGGCTCTCCTCTTTGTCCCTGAGGTCCAGATGGGCCACTGGGACCAGCAGGTCCAATTTCTCCCTGTGAATTATTATAGACATTTTAAATTACAAATTGCAAAAGATGGATGATTGCTATGATGAAATAAAGGGGTAGTTCACCCAAAAAAAAACAAAAAGCCTTGTCATAATTTACTCGACCTCAAGTTACTCCAAACCTAAATGAGTTTCTTTCTTCTCCTGAACACAAAAGATTATATTTTGAAGAATGTCAGTAACCAGACAGTTAGCCATTGACTTCCATTGTATTTATTTCCCAACTATGGAAGTCATTAGGTGTTGTCAACTGTCTGGTTACTGTAAAATATCATCTTTTGTGTTCAACAGAAGAAAGAAACTCATACTGGTTTGGGGCAACTTGAGGGCGAGTAAAGGAAGACAGACTATCTGCTTAAGAAAATATATATGTAGAGCATGAGATCTATTCAAATGATATGATCAGCCAGCATTAGCTTCTCTTATTAATCTTCTGACAGACTAGGCAGACTTCAGATTTAGTCAAATTCCAGTTTGAATTCACCAGTTGTCACTCGTACCTTAGGTCCAGGGGTACCAGGGAAACCTGGAGGACCAGCTGATCCCAAAGGACCCTGAAGGGAGAGAAAATGTGTTACTTCTACAGAAGTACTTTAGGATTATGTCATAGGGCACATTTTAGGAGACAGAAGGGTCAAAGGGCAGCCAATTCACTCACAGCAGGGCCAGAAGGACCAGTGTTGCCATCAGCACCGCGAGCACCAGCAGGGCCAGAAGGGCCAACGCGGCCTCTCTCACCAGGAAGACCACGACCACCCTGTGCAAAAAAAGAGGAATTAGATATGAGCTGAAGATGATGAAGAGTTGAGGCCGTTCGTGAAGAAGTCAAAATTGGGATATGCATTAAACATTTTCATATCACTGAGAAAATAATCATTTGACTTACTCTCTGTCCAGGGGTTCCATTAGATCCAGGAGCACCATTCTCACCCTGTGGGAAAGAGACAAGCATAAGCCTTTCAAGTATGACAATAGACTTGAAGTTATTCATTATATGGGCTGGAAAATGTGCTTCACAGTAATAATAATAATGCATGGCATTTTAAATGAAGAACTGATTAAAATGTGTTTGGATAAAAGCGTCTGCCACATGCATAAATGTAAAATGCAGCTTCATGAGTCAAAACGTATAAAAATATTTTAAGCATTATCAATTCATTTGAATGCATACATGAAAGTTGGTCTTTTGAATTCACTTCTATTCTACTAAACTGAATTGCTTTATGTATTGTAAGTGCATGTCTTTATAGTCTGAGAAACACGCACATACGCGTTTTTAATATTGGCATGGTTGAAGCATTTATTTATTTTATTTTTTTAGATTGTGCTGGGTTTAACTCTGTCAGAAACAAAATAAGAAGCAAAAATAAATGGTATAGTTTCATCATGCTCTTTTTTCACTATTAAAATAGCCACAGAAGCTGACATGGCTTTAAAAATCAAGCAAAACTGAACATTTCCATGATGTGTGATCATTACCTTAGCACCGGCTGCACCAGGCTCTCCTTTGCGTCCATCAAGACCAGTGTAACCCTGACGAACAAGAAATTAAGGTCATGGCTACTTAGGAGAGTACACAATAAGTACTACATGTAAGCTCTCACTTTTTCTATGAGAAATGTTGAAATTGATGTCTTTTCGTCAGTCCTCAACACTAAACACTTACTCTGTGTCCTTTCATGCCAGGAAGTCCAGGAGTTCCGGGGAAACCACGAGCACCCTGCAGAAAACAAGAGCAAAGATGAAGCTCTTGACTGAGGTAGAAACAAACATGCTTGATTGAAAGAAAAATGCCCTTACCTGTGTTCCAGGTGTTCCTCTATCTCCAGGTTTACCAGGTCTGCCATTGTTACCCTTTGAGAGAAATGTAAAAGAGGTTAATGCGCGGTCAAGTTATCGTTTCAGCAGTAGCACGTGATATTATAGCACTCACGTCTTCGCCATTTTTGCCAGGAGGTCCAGGAGGACCACGAGAACCAACAGCTCCCTGTAATAAGAATAAAAATCAGCTTTTAACTTGACTAAGGTCATTTCCAAACTGTGTGAAACAGTGTTGACCAGGAATACTTACAGCCTGTCCGGGCTCTCCAGGCTCTCCAGCATGTCCTTGGAATCCTTGAGGTCCCTAAACATCCATGGGAAAAGGAATAAAGGTTATTTTTAGAGCTAGAAATACTTAAAACGATATTGGATGAAATGACTGGTTGTTGAAATAATAACTTTAAATGGCTCAATAGTATTTACATTTTTATTGAAACAGAATCAAATCTACATTTGTAATCCAGTTAAAAAGATTAAAGTACTCACAGGGGCACCAGGAGGTCCAGATGGGCCTCTAGGTCCCATCAAACCCTGAGAAAGAGAGAATAAACATGAGTGGCTCAGTGTGACAAACAATGCTTGAGCTGTTATGATGAATGTTGCCCTATCTAAAATAAAAGGTCCAATCAACTGCACTGCAAGTTGTCATATTTTAGTACTGAACTATTCAATTACTTAAAACACTGCTAATATAAACGTAAATTAATCTGATTTGACCTCACCATTGGTCCAGGGCCGGGGTCAGGTCCTTTCGCGCCATCATATTGAGCAGCAAAGTTCTGCAAAAGTAGCAAATATTTATTATTTCAATTTTTAAAAAACTGAACTTGACATTCCACTGTCATTACGAAATATTTAGAAAGAAATGCCAGGCACAAAACATTCTCTAAATGTTTCTTATTTCATACATAAATTATGAAACTGTTTCTATCCTTGCATTGTAAATAAATACAGCCATTTTGAGGTCAAGGTTCAAAGTTTAAAGGTCAATTGTTAAGTATGACTCAACCACGAGCATTGACTATAACTATCTGCAAGCTTTAATCACTCAACCGCTGTATAAAAAACAGGTTTATGTGTCTGGAAAAGTTTTTGGTTTGAAATGGAAACTCACTCCACCAAGACCAGGGGGGCCAGGGGGGCCGGGAGGCCCAGGAAGTCCAGGTCTGCCGGGTTTTCCATCTGGTCCTTTAGGACCCTGTGCAGAACAAGAACAAATAACAAAATTGAGCTAGCTGTGATTGCTCTAATGTTTTAAAATGTGAGATGTTGATGTGAACTAACAATGTAGTTCTATGCTAATGTAGTGAAACTGAAACTGATAGCAAAAGTGTACAGAATAGCCTTTCCCTGTCCATGTCATCATAAAAAATGGTTAAATCAAACAACGCTTCAGTGCAGTTGTTTGAAAATGACGGTATAAACTTACCGTCTCACCTCTGGGTCCTTTTGGTCCCCTGGGGCCCTGTTTATAGAAAAGTGTAATCAGAAAACAGGCACAGAGCTACGGCTTAAAGTTCTTACATTAAGACCTTCATATGAAGAACACTTGCTTTTCATATGCATGTGCAGGTTATGCAGGGTGCATTTTTTTAGGATCTCATTATCATAAACATGAACCTTTATATAATTACACAATGAAAAGTGAATAAATAAATACAAGATTTATTTATTCCATCTTTCTATGAATCTTCTATCGTGGGATGTGCAGGAGCTCACAAACATGCAAAAAGAGTTATAACATGCACTGTCCAGCATGCCTGGAATTAGATATTAAAGAAGGGAGCAACAGATGTGCTTTAAGGAGCACACAGGCCTAGCGCAGCTTCTCTTTATGCTCCTTTAAGCACATTCTGTTGTTGGTGAGCAATACTTGTATGTGATATTCAAGTGAGTCAATCCCAAATAATATCCCATATTAATGCCAATTCCAATAATATCTATCTATATCTATTCAATATCTATGCTATGCATGTCCACTTGAGGGAACTGCTGGGCAAGATCCACCAGGTTGGAGGATTTTCTGTGGCATGTTGATTTTGTTACTTTAAGTCCACCTCTTCTGCAGGCCATCTAAAAAGGCCCATTGTGCCCAGGCTGTCTGTAGGCAGGATAAGCTGCTCTCTAGTTTCACTGACATTTGCATGAGCCAATGGACCGCTTTCCTCCTTCCCGTCACGGGCAAGAAGGAAAAACACAGAAATTCCGATAATCCGAAATGCTCTGGTATATTTGAGATTGACCAAAGGATCTTTTCACTGAATATCATCATCATCCGTTCGGAGAGTTGGGCAGAGATAAGGTAAATATCTCTATTAATATAATTGAAATAACTTCATGCGAGTGTACTGACCGCTGTATGATGAAGATGGGGGGAGGAGGAAGAAAACAGAGAGAAAAAGGTGATTGATTAGAGGAATGCACTCATAATTATGTTGAAATACAACAACATTTATAAAAATGTCTATGGTTTATTGTTCTAGGCTTCACTCGGTGTAAGCATTTCAGCAGAATACTGTACATTTTTATGAAAAATATGCACAGATCAATGCATTTTTTGTTTGTGTTGATAAAATGAGAGGGCCTGATTTTAGTACGCCTGGAATTAATTCAGTGTCTTTTGCTGTAAAACACTAAAAGATGATTAACAAGAGCAAATATAACTGCTAATGATTGAGCATCAGTACGAATGGATGTAAAAATTGTAGTCTGGTGTCAAAACATTATTCCTAATTATTCCTATAACTGTACTCAGTTTACTAATCAAGTGCTGATTAATATGAGTAAAAATACATTATATTTCTCAAAACATTTAAGTGAATTAGCAAATATGCAATATATATATATATATATATATATAATCAAAAGATTGCAAAATTGTGCATACATTTTATATATATATATATTTTTTTATGTTTTTTTTTTTAAATTATAAATATATCCTTTTCCATAGTATTTAGAATATAATACTGTCCTAAGCTGAATGTACTTATTGATTTCTTTTAGCAAGTGAGTCACACGTAGTAGAGGTTTCCAGGCGTCACTAACCCTGTGAAGGTTATCAGGTGTTGTTTACATGCTTAGGCCTTCCGGTTGCAATGCCAACTATGAACTATAAACCCACTGAACTAAATGGTTGATGAACAGTAACGTGTCATGTCGTTTATTCTCCACCAGGGGACGTGTTTGACCACTGGGTGATGATGATGACCTAATGCCACATTAACTGCCAGATTTATTTCTTTTCTAAAACAATAAGCTACAAAATGCTAAAAGGTAAGAATGTTTTACCAAATCACTTCGTTCTAAGTCACATTTGTATTTTAGAGGCATAAAATCTATTTTTATAATAGGCCTATATTTTAGTTCTAAGTATTTCATGCATTTGGGGTATTATTTTAAATACCAACTTGTTGCTTTTTATACTGAAAAGAGTTCATTTAAATCTGATCAGAATTGAAATGAGTTAATTGCATAGGATGCTGCTTAAATGTGATGCTACAGGCTTCAGACAGCAGGGGGCAGATTTTACAGACCCCTCCATAATTAAAAAAACACACTCCTGGAGTCTGGGACCAAGATGAGGTACAGCTCCAGAAACTAAACACGCTTAACCAGCTGTCCTTAACTTCTCTATATATAGATATATGCTTTTTGAAAATAGTTTTTGATAACTACGCCACGTGTTTCCATTTCTCAATTGCAACAGATGAAAATATCCAAGACCACGAAGTATCCATTAAAAGGATCCGCTGGATTTTAACAGTGGAAAGCCGAAAGGAAACGCCTCAATTCTTCAGATGTAGTTCTAGCTTTCCTTGAGGTAATTTCCCAGCAAGGTTCAATCAAACAAGCGGAGCAAATCCAGTAGAAGAAAGAAAAAGCCTTAAGATCCTTGGTTAGACCAAAAAAAAAAAAAAAGCAACAAAAAAAAACATATTTCAGACTTACATTGACATGATGCTAGGTACGAAGTCACTGCAAGCAGCAACAGAATCCGGGTATCCACAAAGCTGAGCATGTCTAAACCGACATGCAGACTCCTTGTGCTGCAGTGCCCTGGTTTAACTCAAGCAGGCATACAGTTGTGATAGAAACTCCAAACTTAGCAGGAACCTGCTGCCGTGATGCTAGAATAATAAAGACCAACCAGCCCTATTTATATGGCAGGAGGTTCCCTTGACTGCGTGTCCAGAGTGAGGCCCCAAACCAATGGGAGAGAGAGACTCTATATGACTCTCATCCTAGCACTGCCCTCATCCCAGCCTCTCTCTCTCTCTTTCTCTCTCTCAGACTTTGGCAATGCTCTGACAATGATGACGAGTACAACGTTTTAATTAGATCCATTCTTTTGAGGACGTGGACATGGTCGAGGTTTAAAAGAGAAAAGCTTTCCGTTTTTCTCAGGCTTTTCTGTGGCTCTTACAGGATGGATGCGTCGCGGACACTTCTGGCACGTTTTGCGCATTTGACGCATCTTCGCAATGCGCTTCAAACCGGTGATAAAGCGCATCTAAACTGAAGAATAGTCGCTTTACAGGCGCAATAAGACAGTCTTACACTGTGAAAACGCACATCACTGTATCACGAGCTCGTCGGTGCGCGCGCCTGAACGGAACTGTGCTGTTTTGGCTTTTACGCACGAAAATGCATTTGCTTTGTTTTGTAGATAGCGCGCAGTGAAACATTTTATCTTTTCTTTATCCTTTTTTCTGTGTGTAGACTATGCATTATTAAACCTGGACCCAGTCTGCAATTAGTTGTGTTTTTGTCTAAACTGAAGCTTTTCTAATCCATAAATTGCACTTGTACTCGATGTGGGTCAATGGCAATCTTTCCCCCAGGATTTGTTATTCAGAGTTACATAAAAAATACACACACACACACACACACACACACACACACACACACACACACACACACACACACTCAAAAAAAGACCATTCTTCAGTGAAGAACGCTTTTAGGTTATGAATAAAGTCATGATATTTTGAGGGGCTTAAAAAAGTCCGGGTGGTATGACTGTCCAGAAATGTAAGAAAAAAAAAGTCATTCAAAGAAAATATTTTTTTTTTAAGTAGTTTGACATTTTTTTCATTTATTATTTCATAATTATAATTTCTTAAGGAAAGAGAATTTAAAAAATATATATTATGTTTGATATATATATATAAATAATAATTTTCTCCTGCAAATCAGTGTGGAAATGTCTGGCAAAACTGACATGCAGGAAGCCATTTTGTTGTCATGTGACAAGAAAAACAGTGACGACCCCTTGAGACCCTCATGACATATAAACGACTTTAAAAATGTCACAATTTTGTCATTTTATTTAAAAAAATCATGTTTCATCTGAAAGAGTAAGGCCAAGAAAGATTGAAAAATATGTTTGAAAAGTTTAACCCTAATCCTAGCTTTTGTTGAACTGCCTGGCTCTAAAATATTTCTTTCTTAAATAAAAGCATTTCACCTAACTCTCATTAGAGTATCAGTAGACCGTCTGCTTAATATCAGCTAGCTCTTTATTGTGATGCTCCACAACAGTCGTTCACTGACTAAAAGTAACTTTGCAACTACAAGTCAACTTATTCTAACCCGAACCCTAACCTAACAGTCTACTAATGCTGTAATGAGAGTTGGTTGACACGTAGGTACAAAGTTACTTACTGTTAGTAGAATATCTAAAGTGGACTGTTGAAATAAAGTGTAACTAAGATTTCTCCTTTTTATCATTCTTGTCTAGATGCCTTTTTTCTTCCTTTTAAACTCTTGTGTAGACCTTTACTTTAGTTCTCTTTTAGACAGAAGAGTAAAGGCCGGTCTGAGAGATCTGATTTCAGATCCTCCTTCCTCAGTGCAGCTCTGGCCGCAGGACCAGACATGTCTGCAGCCAGAATCCACCACTTAGCCCTTTGCAGAATGTGGCGTTCAAAGCACGTAGAACCTATGGAGGGTTTAAACCAAAATGTAGTTTGTTGCACGATCTGAACTTACTACCAGAAAGAAAGTCATGAAATGAGAATACATGTACTTTCAATCTTTGAATCATTCATATTATTTAACTAGCTGTTGCCATATAACTAGCTGGGCCGATGTAAGGATTTTTCCATTTCCCTTAGCAACTTTTCCATTGTTCTTCTATGCAAACACAGGCTAGACGGACGTGTTTGACCGTTGTACTCGTGTCCTTTGCGACAGCTGTGTTCAAAATCATCGCCTATACCCTTTTTCACTACTCCCTACATTAATCCACTTAGGAGTGAATGAAAACTAGTGAATGAATTCAGACTGAGTGCGCCGGAAGAACTGCCACCTTTGTGTTTGTTGTTTAGTAATCATTTCAAAAACTTCACTCCAACGGTAATGAAAGTATTTATCTTGAACTCTGTCATGGAAACTATGTGTAAACCTTAATCAAATAATTGAATGATCAATTAAAAGGGAATTTATACCTGTATTATATTACAATGACCCTCACAGGGAATTATGGGTATTCTCTAAGTGTACAGTTGATATTGTGGTGCATAACATCCGATAACTTCCACAATGGTTTCGGACGCCACTAAAAATGGTACAATCTCTTCAAATAGTGCCCTATTTAAGGGTATTTGGAGTGATTTGAAACACAGCCAGCATCTCACGCAAAACAAAACGATAAATAATGCGTCTCAACACTCTGGGCTTTTTTAATTTGATTTCTAGAGCCATTTTCAAAAGTTTAACTTTTGTTAACTTGTGGTGGTTTCCTGTAGCTCAAACAGTAAAAGTGTGGCGCTTGCAACCCCAAGGTCATGGGTTCGATTCCCAGGGAAGGTAAGGTCTGATTTGAATGTCAAGTCTAAAAGCATCTGCCAAATGCATAAACGTAAATATTAAGGTTTTTATGCGCAATGGTTAAAGATGTCCATCTAGTGTGTGTTTACTCTGAAAAACAATGGAAAAAGTCATTCTATGTGAACTGGCCCTAAAAACATCCGTTGTTTTTGACTACAGGATAAGCTATTGCAGTTTACAGTAATGCTTTGTTGTCAGTAAACTTGCCACTATTATAAGGAGTATAGAAGATGCAGTTGTGTCTACAGTCTTTATGATGGTACCATACACACATAAACTCAATAAGCACTTCATAATTGAGCAGATGCTACAAGTGCGATTAGCATTAGCAAAACAACACACTGTGGATATGATATTGTATATGATTATACTTATTAAAATCATGAATTGATGCTGTCTTATTGGGACATAACACCCCTAACCCTAACCATATCAGCCTGCAGTAAATGTGTCCTTGAGGTAACAAGAAAAGAGACACTGTTTTGAGTAGAACATGAAGCTATTAGTGTAAATAGAAACTCGGTAATCTGAAGGCATGTTAGTTTCCTTCAGTTTAATAAACTCCCAAGGTCTGTTACGGCCCACCCACTGTTTAAATAGTTAATTGGACAGGATGGGAAAGTCCATAGATGACGAGTACTTCATTAGGCTCCTCAGCAGGACTGCAACACTCATTATCGTTACGAGTGATAATGGCGTCGGCACAAGCAGATTCCACAGGCGCTTGACTTGCTAAGTAGGAGACACTTTCTGGATTTTTAACAAACGTTAGCCAACCTGTTTTTACAGAGTGATTTTATGGTCTCATGCTATTGGCAAGTCATTGTGTGATCATAAACGGTGGCAGATAATTAATATTATGAATATAAATTCTACTTATTAGGCCTAAAGAATCGGAATAACACTTTTTTCAGTGCTTAAAATGGCGCCCCACTATCTCTTTTCCTTAGGGCTTCACTTCTATGTGCCAGAAAAATATTAGTCATAGCTGGAATGTCCAGGCAACTTGCTTGTAGTTAAAGCAGGGAAAGCATTGAAGGGGAGGAGCATATGAGAGCAAATGTGTTTCAAAGATGGCCAGGCACTGCAGCATGTTCAGTCAAACATGCAGTGCAGCGGAAACTAGACTAGATGCAGATTTGAGATCAGTGCTTGCGTACTGCGCTAGTGAGGTAGAAGATGAATTGCAGTTGAACTGAACTGACCTTATTCATAACAATGGTTCATATCATAAACTTTTTAAAGTCCCACTATGAAAGCATTATTAGAATTCTTTATAGAAAATAAAAGCACTTTTAGCTGTCAACTTGTTAACCAGTAAAAGTGCATATTTTAAGAAATTTGAGTGCATGTGCAAGTGTTGTCTCACTATTATTAATTTTATTTTATTTTTTGCTTTAATTTTACATATTGATCAAGAATACCAATTTGTCTAGAATTTGCCGAGGATCCTTTGAATTGCATAGCCATTTTGCTTGTTATTTAGACTGATATAGTTGGTCTAAGCTTTATGCTATTGTGTGTAGTCATATGCCTATTGCACAGTAAAATAATATATTACAAAAAGTCATACTCATAATAGAACCCTTGATTTAAAAGAGTTCTGAAACAGGGTAAAAACTTAGTTTGCTCATATGTCTTTCACTTTAATGACATTAGACCCAGATCAAATAATATTTTAGATTTATTTGGTGATGTTGCTCAGGTTTTCTTTTTTTTGTCTCAGCCATTTTGCAGAACTCTTCTTTTTCCACTGAGGTCTCCAGACTCTGAGTGATCACTGGTGCCGTATGTTGCTGGATTCCAGATGTGCTTCGCTCAGGCATCATATGATTGGCTGCGTGCTCAACCCAGTTTCCTCGTCTCAGATTTCTCCACATCCAGAGGCAGAGCAGAGGAGGTACATGGACCACAAAAAGCCTCATGTCAGAGTTTATCTACTGTACACCTGCCAGCTAGCTGCAACACGATCAGTACAAGACTATCATACCAGTGCGGCTGTCACAGCATGCAGCTAATGCAGTCAGACGCAAGTGTGAAAACCAAGTGTAAACAATGTAGATTCACTGGTAAACGATGGGGGGCGAGAGACAACTTGAACATAATGTTTAACAAGAGAAGTGGAGAACCTAAATTTATTTAGTGTTCATGGGCAAAGGGACTTGAGCTGGAGCTTCCCCCGAGGAGACTTCCTAAAGATCTGTCATTCCTCAAGGTGTAGGAGGCACGCCCAAGTCAGGCATTCTCAGAGAAGCATGCATTTACACAACCTGCCTTCTCACTGACTGTAGGTGGTGCTGGCATAGAGTCGCAAGACTTGAACACTCTCAGTTCTCCATTTTTCCTCTATCTCCCTTTATACATATTATGCATGTGTATATATGTATGTAAATCACACATTAGAATGAATGAAATATTACATTTTTAAATCTTTATTTATATACTTTATTTAATTTGTTAAGAACAAAATTATGTACCAATCAATGGAAACCAAAATCATCAACACTCTGAGCACACTCTTTTTTTTTTGTAATCTGAAGTTACAGCATGAACCGACTTGCTTGAAGTTCATCACAGCAACTCGTAATGTAAGTCAGTTGTGTCAGTCAGTCAGTTGTGCCTGTATGCACTCATGACAACATCTGGACATGTTCCTGATGGGATGGAGGATGGTGTCCTGACGGATCTCCTCCCAGTCCTGGATCAGAGCATCAGTAGCTCCTAGACTTCGGAGGCTCTGATACATAATGTCCCGGAGGTTCTCAATTGGATTCAGGTCTGGGGAACTTGAGGGTCAGTCAATAGCATCAATGCCTTCCTTTACAAACTGCCTAAACACTCTAGCCACATGAGGCCAGGCATTATCCCGCACCAGGAGGAACTCTGGGTCACTGCACCAGCATAAGCTCAGACAATGGCTCGAAGGACTTAATCTCGATACCTAACAGCAGCAAAGGAGCCATTGGCTAGCACATGGAGGTCTGTGCGCCCCTCCAAAGATATTCATCCCCAGACTATTACTGACCCATTGGCAAACTGGGTGATGTTGCACACAGTATAATGTTCCCCAGATCTTCTCTAGACTTTTTCACACTGTCAGTGTGATCCTGCTCTCATCCGTGAAGAGAAAAGGGTGTTGAATTCTGGTGTTCTCTGGCAAATGCCAATGGAGTTGCATGGTGCTGATTTGTGAGTACAGGTCCCACTAGAGGACACTGAGTCCGCATGCCACCCTCATGAAGTCTGTTTCTGACAGTTTGGTCAGAAACATGCACACCAGTTGGTGGTTATTTTTTATTTTTTATTTTTCCTCCTGTTCCTCGTTGCACAAAAGAGCATATACTGGTTCTGCTACGGGGTTGTTGCCCTTCTACGTCCCAGTCCAGCTCTCTCCTATAACGCCTGACTCCAGTATCTCCTCAATGCCCTTGAAACTATGCTGGGAGACACATCAAACCTCCTTGCGACGGCAGGAGGAGCAGGACTGCCTGTGTAACCGGATTGGGTTACAGGCACTGCCTCAAGCTACAGAGTGACAAAGACCCAAACAAAACACAAAACTAAAGACAAATCAATCAGGAAGAATAAGGAGAGAACAATTGTCTCTGGCCTCCACCTGCAAAATCCTTCCATTGTCTTGCTGTTGTCTCTTCAGTGCATCTGTTGCCACTTTAATTTGCACCAAAGCAGGTGAAACTGATCCACAATCACTTCTGCTTCCTTATTGGATTTGATGTTATACTGTTTGTTTGTTTTTTGTGTTTGTTTCGGCCAGTGTATACGTGTGTATACGTGTCTTATCAATATTATCTGATACACTACCATTGAAAAGTCTTGGGTTGGTAAGAGTTTTTGAAAAAGGTCTCTTTTTCTCAACAAGGCTGCAAAAATACAGTGAAAACAGTAATATTGATAAATATTATTAAAATTTTAAATAATATTTTTATGTATGCATTGTATGTAATTTTCAGTATGATTACTCCAGTCTTCAGAGTCACATGATCCTTCACAAATCATACTAACATGACGATTTGCAGCTGATTATTATCAATGTTGAAAACAGTTAAGCAGGTTAATATTTTCGTGGATTACTTAAAAGAATAGCCAGAACAACATTTAATTGAAATAGAAATATTTTGCAACATATTATATATTCTATCACTTTTTTAATGCATTCTTTCTGAATTAAAGTATAAAAAAATACTGTAACCCTAAATCTTAAATAGTAGTGAACGTAAAATAACAGTAAGTACTCATTTATAATATATCACATTTTATCTTATTAAGTCATACTTTTAGTTTATACATTGCTTATACATAGTCTAAATATTGTAACAGATTTATAGTGAGTGTAATGGGTTGTATCTTATATATGGGATAGGCAGGCACTGTGGGTGAGCTGCGAGAGTGCTAGTCTGCTGGTGTGGCATGTGAATTATCCTATCTTTGAGAAAGCACTGCTAGACAGTGGGTCATTAAGGAGGAGGAGCACACACTCCCATAATTTAGATCTCATTTGACTGAGAAGAGGATACACTGCATAGAGAGAAAGAAAGTAGACTGAGGTTTTCAAATTACAGGCTATGCTCCAAGGCTGATATCCTTTTTCCTTACTTTGGACTCTGTGGTGATGACCTTTCCATATGAAAAGAGAAAATCTGTAACAAAAATGAACAGAAATCCTACTGTACGACACGTTTTTAGTTTCTTTAAGGACTATCCATCATCAGATTTTTTGTAGGATCTCTCCATTGTCCCTGCTGAAACAACCATCGAAGCTGGTCACCATTAAATGGTCATCTTTAAAATCGAACTTGAATATGCTTTTTAACACTGTCATCATCTGACAACTAGATCCAGCATTCTTCATCTGTGAGATAAGTCCAGAACGTTGCATTCTCAGAAGAGAGAAGAAAAGAGAATCAAAGCTGGGAACCACCCTTGCTTCTGCCTAACACATAGTTAGTTTTATTCCGTGTCCACATGACTCAAAGTCTGGTCAGCAAAGGCATAATAAGAGGTATAAAAATACACAAGCACAATGTCACAGGGGTGCACAGCCAGTTAAATTGGTAGATGGGTCTGCAGTGGTTTGAGAGTTAAAGACCTAACATATAATACCTTTTAAGACCAGCAAGTAGTTGTCCAGCACAAGGACCATATAGCAGAATGAAGTGATTTTTATATATATATATATATATATATATATATATAAATATATAAATATATAATAAATATTATAAAATATAATGGTAAAATATAATAATATAATAATATAATATATATATATATATATATATATATAATGTCATTCTTATATATATATATATATTTATATATATATATATATATATATATATATATATAATGTCATTCTTATATATATATATATATATATATATATAAGAATGAAATTATATATATAATTTATATATATAAATTATTTCATTCTTCTTTATATATATATATATATATATATATATATATATATATATATAAAGAAGAATGAAATAATTTATATATATAAATTATATATATAATATATATACCTAATCTACTAATTTATTAGTATAGTAATATTTTTAAATATTAAGCTATACATATAATTTTGGTTGTTAATCAAATAAATGTCAAATAAATGTCCGGCACAAAAATTACTTATTTTTATTATTTCATTTTATCTCATTTAATTGTATTATTTTATTTCACACTTACGCATACATGCAATATCAATGTAAAATTTACCAAAGCAGTTTATCTCTGTATAAATCTAATTTTTGTTGTTGAGGTAGGTTAAATAAAATGTTCTGCACAAAAGTATATTGGGTTTTTTATTTTATTTTATTTTATTTTGTTTTATTATATTCATGCATACAAAGAAATCTGTATATATGTATTTATATATATCATGTATATATGTATATATAATTTAGGTAGGATAAATAAAATGTCCTGCGAAAAGTATATTGAGTTTTATTTGTTATTATTTGATTTAACTATAAAATGATAAATAGTTTATCGGAACTGAGAATATGTGCAATTCTCGCGATTCACTGTTAAACTGATTCATTCTTAAATATATACTATAGATACTGTTTAAATTAACTCTTCAAATGTCTTCAAGAATGCATTTAAAAAGTAAAAACTATAATGTTAGTTGGTAAATAAAAGCTTAAGACTGTATTTGCCCAAGCAAAGCTGAATCCTGCATGTGAGTCATTAAATGGTTAAGCTAAAGCAGTCTCAGTAAAGGCGAACGGTGAAATCTTTTCCATATAACAGCACACATGAGGAACAGTTTAAGTGGGTCCAGCTGTCTGAACTGTCTCTCTTTCTTTCTTTCTCTCTCTCTCGCTCTCTCTCTCTCTCTCTCTCTCTCTCTCTCTCCCACCTCCCTTCCCCTCCAACTCTGGAAGAGGGCAAATGTGGTGCAGTATATCATCACACATCTGGGAAACTCACTCTTGGTCTGCTGCAGCAAGACAAAACTGAGAGCTGAAAGATTTTCTGTTCTCAAAAGCACTAACAGCAAAACAAGACAAAGTGTTAAAACGTCAAAAAGACAGGATGTTGAGTTTTGCTAGCTGTCCTGCCAACTTCGCCAGGCACCAATATACCACTCTGTAAACACACACAATTACAGCTCTTTGGTTCTGTGGTCTCTAGCAGTGTGGGAAGCAAAGAAAACGTGAATCCAATGATAGAATGCAGCCTTCAGCTCATTGGTTGCCTCACAAATGTCCGTCAAGACTGATGGGGAGGGAGCTGTTTATTAGGGCTCCTCCTTGATATGAAATGAGAGAAAAACAATTATTTGTAAACGTCATGTATGCATCTGATATAAAGAAATAAAGTAATAAACTCTTGCAAAGAAAAAATTCCTATTGGTTCGTTCCAAATTAGGAGAATGGGCTAACTGCTGTTCCAGTACGGAAAATGTGGCTGCCCAGCCGACTTCACATTCCACATTTGATGTTCTCCAACACAAATTCCTTCGTCTTAAACTATATTAATTGTCAAGCAAGCAAGTCTCAATTCTTTTGAATTTTATATCTAAATGAAAGAGGAGCTAGCGTTATATTCTGCATTCAAAAGTGACCAGATCATCAGACCTTTAGAGCCCAGAAGTCCTTAGTTCTCTCCCTGATCCACACCCAAAACCCCCACACACCGCCTGAGCTCAGAGGAAACAGCAGGAGAAACTGCTGCAAACACACTATTCACTGTTCAAATGGGCATAGATAGATGGATGGATGGATGGATGGATGGATGGATGGATGGATGGATGGATAGATGAATGAATGAATGGATGGATGGATGGATGGATGGGTGGGTGGACAGACTTGAAAAATGTAATTTAAATAAAATAATTGAATCATAGATAGATGAATGGATGGATGAATGAACAGACTTGAAAAATGTACCTCGTAAAAATGTAAGAAATAAAATAATTGAATGATGGATGGATGGATGGATAGATGGATAGATAGATAGATAAACTAATACTAATTGTATGTATTTGACTTCTTTTTCATGACTGAAGTCAAATGGCTGTTTCGTTGTTTTGGTTGTTTTAGGGTCGTTCGCTCCTGCCCGTAATGTGATTTTTCCACAAGCCATGTCACTTTTTCCATGTTGTCAGTGTTTGGTGGAAGGCTATGCTCAGCACACAGTGTTGGTCTCTCTCAAAGACCGAAACACACAATTCTCTCGTTCCTTCTTCACTTTCAGTGAGTTTATAAGCAACATATGTGACCCCTCAAACTCCTCCTTTTTTGTCTCTCATGTTTTTTGCCTCCTTCCCCCTTGATTTCTTCAGCTCAGCTTGGCTGTTGCTGAAATAAAATCTAAACATTTATTTTGCTTGATAAAACAGTTTTTGTTCAAATATGCTGCAATTATTTCCTTACAGTTTCCTGCAGATCTGTCCTATTTCAGTCAGTTAAATGGGTGTAAGCTGATGGTTTTTAAAAAGCAATAAAAGTGCAATCAATGATTTTTTTGGTTTTGTTTAGATGTTCTTTGCGTGTGCTCATCAAAATCATAAGGAAAATGAGGATTTTACTTTCCCCACAGTGAATGGGTATGTGAGAATGCTTTGGGAAAAGATGATGGCTGGAAATCAGTGGTTGTTTAAGGTATGATCACGTGAAAAAGCATGGCATGGCATTCTCTGATCACAGAAATCTTTGGTTAGTGGAACAATTTGGAGCCAGTGATAGCTGGCCGATTGCTGGCCTGTTTAGGAACGAGGAAGGAGAAGAGAGTTTAACTGCTAAACTGTTTTGAGTGTTTAACAACTATTAGCTTAGTTTGTTAGTTAGCTGTAAATTCAATCCCAGGGTGAAGCAACCATTAAAAGCACTAAAGACACCTGGAAGACATTACATCCGTGAGGAAACATACGGAGGGCACACAAGTTTTAAAGAGGCACAGCTCCATTTCTCCACACTGGTGGCTTAAAGGTCTTAAAGAGTCTGTGGGAGGTCTGTTTAGCCTGGTATGACATCATCAAGATGTCTGTGATGTCATCAGTCAACAAAGATGACCATAATGATTAGAAAAGCCATCAGAGAGAAGCTTTTTGTGTGGTTAACATGGTAAGTTTAATACAATAAAGGTTGCCTAAGGTCTTATTTACATCTTGCATTAAGATGTGTTTTGGTGGATCAGATCACAAGTAGACGAGAGAGACACATTCATGTTTACACCTGGTGTTTTAATCCATGTTCAAATTCTGCTTCTTGTGTTGTTTTTAGTACAATGAACTCATTGTCATGTTCAAAAAAACAATCTGAAATGATTTGAGCTTTGTGACATGGTGCATTATCCTGCTGGAAGCAGCATCAGAGGATGGGTACATGCTGGTCATGAAGGGATGGTCATGGTCAGAAACAATGCTCAGGTAGGCTGTGGCATTTAAACGATGCCCAATTAGCACTAAGGGGCCTAAAGTGTGCCAAGAAAACATCCCCCACACCATTACACCACCACCACCAGCCTGCACAGTGGTAACAAGGCATGATGGATCCATGTTCTCATTCTGTTTACGCCAAATTCTGACTCTACCATCTGAATGTCTCAACAGAAATTGAGACTCATCAGACCAGACAACATTTCTCCAGTCTTCAATTGTCCAATTTTAGTAAGCTTGTGCAAATTGTAGCCTCTATTTCCTATTTGTAGTGGAGATGAGTGGTACCCGGTGGGGTCTTCTGCTGTCGTAGCTCATCCGCCTCAAGGTTGTGCGTGTTGTGGCTTCACAAATGCTTTGCTGCATACCTCGGTTGTAACGAGTGGTTATTTCAGTCAAAGTTGCTCTTCTATCAGCTTGAATCAGTCGGCCCATTGACCTCTGACCTCTAGCATCAACTAGGCATTTTCTCCCACAGGACTGCCGCATACTGGATGTTTTTCCCTTTTCACACCATTCTTTGTAAAACCTAGAAATGATTGTGCGTGAAAATCCCAGTAACTGAGCAGATTGTGAAATACTCAGACCGGCCCGTCTGGCACCAACAGCCATGCCACGTTCAAAATCGCTTAAATCCCCTTTCTTTCCCATTCTGACATTCAGTTTGGAGTTCAGGAGATTGTCTTGACCAGGACCAATGCATTGAAGCAACTGCCATGTGATTCGTTGATTATATAATTGCATTAATGAGAAATTGAACAGGTGTTCCTAATAATCCTTTAGGTGAGTGTATATGTTTTTCCCCCAGATACGATGCAATGAATGAATAAAGCTCAAGTAGCTTTCATATGCTCGCAAAACGAGACAACAGAAAAAGATGAGGAGAGCAACCATTTTTGTTTCTTCAGTGAAAGCCGCATGACCCTGCTGATCACTGTGGGTTTACGCTTGAAGTCAGGGCTAGTGGAAGAACATTGTGTTCAGTTCGGTACCAATGACCAGTGGCTTCAGCCCTGGAAAGTGTAAATCCTGTCTTACTAAAGTGTTTCTCATAACATTTCCACATTAGTTCAGGCGGAGAGCAGGAGGTCTTTTGTGGCTGTTTGAATGCATTCGACCACATAAACATTTCAAACATGAAATGTTTCACTGAAAGCAATCCAGTCAAATGTGTTTTCGACTACCTGTGGAAGTATTCAAGTGGATAAGCTCAAAATGTTTTAGACCACTTTTACACCTGTATTTTGTGTCCAATTGACAAATTTGCATCTTAACTCTTTCCCACCATTGACTGAATTCTTTGCTTTCTCTGTTATACGGCAGGTCTATTACGCTTACGCAACAAGCAATAGCAGATGTAAGCAGATGCATTTGTAAAACAACACAATTAAACAGCATATAATTAAAAACTGCTGAGTGTTACTGGATGAAATGTCAACCCTGGACAGTGCAAGCTTTGGGGGTGTTAATGGACTCAATCTACTCTATCTATGTTTTGATCAGCATTCTGAATCAGATCTGGATGTAGTTTTTGTCAAAAACGTTAAATTTTCATGAAACTTACCCACACTCAAGTTAATAAAAAAGGATGCATGAAGCTAGAATAAAAAAGCAATGTAAAAACAGTGTGTGTGTGTGTGTGGTTTTTTTTTTTTTTTTGCTGTATTGCTTGTTTAGATATTCATATAAAAAAGGGGACCTTGAAAATGTTGTGAAAATGATTTTAAAAAATACTGGCGCTGGCTGGCAATTTTTAAAAGAAATGCTGGTGGGGAAAGAGTTATACTAGGTGTAAAAATGGCCTAAAAGCACACTGTACAGAACCCTAGGATGTGTGAAAATTTTAAAGAACAATTTATGCCAAAAAGGTTCTGTATAATGAAAAATGTCTTAAATGATTGCATAATACTTTCATGTAATCAAAGTAAGTATGAGTGAGTTAATCAACAAAATTAAAACTATTAAAACTAAATCGATAAAAAGGGAACCCCAAATAGGATCTACATATGATGCGTCTTACAGAAGAACCCTTTGAGCTTCTATAGAACCTTTTATTCTAACAGTGCATATATAAATTGCTTTTGCTTAGTTTTGTTTCTCTGTTACTCCTCCATTCGGTACATTCAGAGGTCTGGTTGATGATGCCAGAAATTCCAGCTTGGAGAACTGCAGACGAATTTATTTTTTCCAGCTTCCTTTGTCTCGTCCCTCCCCCTTTTTTGTCCAAGAGCTCACGCAGTGGAAAATCACAGTCACAGTTAATGTGAGATGCAGTTCCTAGTGCTTAACTTCTCTCGGCCCTCTTAAATGGAAAGAGAGGCGGTCACCAGCAATACAAGCTCAACAATAACACACGTTTGCTGAGTTAACTTTGCAGTGCTTGTTGCTTGTTGAGTTGAGCTTCAGTTATGGTAAATTTGATGCAACGTTCTGGAGAGGTGTAGGTAGCTACGGTATCTGAAAGATGGCAACATCTCTTTGCACTTTTGGAAGTGTTGAAAGTAGGATGGAAGTTGTTTTGAACTCTGTAACTTTAAGCCCCTCCCCCAGTGATCGGGCTGCCCATGAAATAGCTAAAGCATGAGTGCATTCTCACTGGATTTTCTCCAGCGTGAAACCACTGCATCTGGTAGAAATCTCCTGTCCTTTCTCTCTGTTTTTTTTTGCTCTCCCTCCCTCTATCGTTTGCTTTCTCTAAAGCAAAAGAGACGATTCGTGTGAAAAGAAACATGCAACAGAATTTTAAATTCATGTTCATCAGATCACATTTAAAGCAGCTGCATTTATTATAATGGATTGAACTGTAAGCATGCATTAGTGCTGTGTTGTAGAGAAACACTGAGCAGACTCTGAAACAGGTCATGCAACATCTGCATTAGTGGCCAAAAGTGATGTCAAGCCTAGGAAAATGGATCTTCACCGTTTAATCAAATATGAGATTTCCTAAATATATTGGGTGGTTGGTCACAATGAAACAAGAGAGAGCTAAATATGAACCGACTATGTTGTATTCAACATATGCTTTTTCCTGTGAGCTTTTGTTTCTATGCATTTTTTTGCATAGTAAAATAAAACCTTTATCTGCAGTTTGCCCTTTTTTGTTAGATAAATACCTTAACCATGTTTTTATTTAATGAACAGTCCTTTTTCTGTTCACTTTATTCTAGTATTTGAATGTCTTTGTTTCTTTATAGTAATATAATACTGTAGGCGATCCATTACAGAGTCTAGCCCTGGAATTTATACTGCACTTGCCAGGTCACAAAAGAATTGAAGGGAATACTTTCCATTCTTTGGTATTTTTTCTGAATTAAAAGAGGAGGAAAAAAAATAAGACAGATGTTGTATTTTCCAGCCGAATCACCGTAAATATCCTAATTTCTCTGCATATTGTCAGATTTTGAAATGTAAAATAGGAATATTTTGTTAGTGTCTTCCACGTTGAATATAGCACTTAAATTGTCTCTCTCTCTCTTTCTCTCTCTCTCCTGCTTGAAGAAAAGCTTCATAAATCCATGGGTGTGTCTCTCAGTTTCATTGCTGCTTTTCCACCAGATGATTTCTTTTCTAGCTATACTGTAGAAGAGGAGCATTTTCTCTTTATATCTGCCTGGAAATACTTTACCTATGCATGTTGAGTATAGTACAGTATGTAGAAATATTTTTAACATTCACTGCTTAGAGACTAGGAAAACAGTCACATATAACCCCAGATTCTCCTTTCAGTGCAGATTAACATTTAAACTACATGTTTAAAGGAGTTTATATTCAATATAAGTGGACAGACACTTTTGTAAGCTGAAATATTTGTTTATTCCTTGAGTTTATTTATGTTCTGCTGTTTTGAACTTCATGTAATTCAAAATCTCCACCAGACGTTCGAACTTAATACACTTCTTGTACAACATTGTAATCAAACCATAGTGCAAAAATTCATATTTGTGTCATAATTGAAAATATATAAAATCATTTAGACTTTTAGTTCTGATTTTCTGAGCCATGTTCAAAGATATTGGAAATGCCTCATTTTGTGCACACATTCTGTATAAAAGGAGTAGTTCCCCAAATATTTATTTCACGAGTTCACACTTACAAATGATTCAAGAGCAATAAATGGTAAGCATATTTGGCGTGCTGTCCGAGGAGAGGGCTCCGAGCTCGGTATTTAGCCCGAACCTGGAGCACTCCCCCCGTATCCTGACTTTGATAGGAACAATTAAGTGTGAGGAGTCGGGGTGGTGGAGGGATGCCGAAAAATGTCAAGAGCTGTAGGTGAGTCAAACATGTCTATATATACATGCTTCCTCTCCTGCTGATAGGATGAGGTGTAATTGCTGATGACGTGTTGATTGTGTTAATCATTTGAACGTGCTCCTCCCGAACTTTGTTAATAAAACATCATATATATTTATAATCTTCTGAACTGTAAATGCATCTTGGTGAAAACAGTGACAGGAGGAATGTCTGGTAATCTCTTCATTATTAGTAACAACATTTTTGGTCAATAAAGGCCATTGTATTTATTTTAGCCTCGTTATAATTCCATTATGTTTGCAGTTATAAAGTGCCAACTTGCAACTCTCTTTAAACATCTTTCTGTTTGCATTTTACTGAGGATTGATTGGCTCAAACGGCCTTTGCGTGAAAGTAATTGAAGTGTCGTCTTTCCTGGGAGGTATATGGGAGAGATGAGAGCGAAGGTTGGTATGAGTCAAGAATGGGAACCCTCAGGTCATGAGCTGTGCTTTACGTGTGTGTGTGTGTGTGTGTGTGTGTGTGTGTGTGGCAGGTTTGAAGACACAGGACAGGCCAGGACTGGTGCAGCTGCAGTCTTCACAGACTCAAATTTCACTCACACTTATTCCTTCTTTCCCTCCCTTGTTTTTCCACACATTTAGATCTGCTTTTTTAAAAGTACCTATAAAATCATGACTGATTATGATCAGGTATGGGAAAATGCATTCCTCATCAGTGTACATTTTCATTCTTATATCATTTATAAGAAAATCATTTCATATATTTTGTCCTCCTCACTATCTAAAGCTCCCTTATGGGCCAACATATAGATGAATGATCCACCATATTTCAATCCACAACATCCACAACCCACAGGCAATTAGCGGTAGTACAATAGAAACCACAGTTCTCATTCATTAACATCTCTACCTCCACTCTACCTACTCTGTTGTAATTTTGGCTGTAAACGTTGTTTGTTTACATCAGGTATTATTTAATATTACAGTGGATCATTTAGTTGTATTTAGAATTTGACTGCAAATATTCTTCCCTCATTTGAATGATTTGCTAAATGCTTTTCCATTCTAGGTATGAAGCATTGGTTGTAACAGAGAGGCGTTTTCGGTGAGTGTTCCCCCGTGGCCATGTGTCGAACGTCCTTAAATTAGGGTCTTGTCTGGGGTGCTCTTTATAGGAAACACCTGCCACTCATGCTGAGACTTCAGTGGATGTGCTCAGCATATTGCCTAAGCAACATGTTCAAATGCCACCCATCCCACCTACATTTAGCAATATCATTGTTTTTTATTTGATGAAAAAGTATTTAAAAATTCTGCATTTATTACTGCTTTCTTTTGAAATCCCCAGACATGCTATAGTAGGTATAATTTTGTTTATTTAATGTAGATCTACTGTTTATTCTTCTCCATTATTACCGACCACAGTTTTAAAGGGATAGTTCACCCAAAATTGTAAATTCTGTCATTAATTCCAAACTCATAAGACTTTTATTCATCTTCAGGAACACAAATGAAGATGTTTTTGATGAAATCTGAGAGCTTTCTGTCCCTCCATTGACAGCTACGCAATTACCACTTTGAACTTCAAGGTTCATAAAGAGATCATAAAACTAATTCATATGAATTGAACGGTTTAGTCAAAATTTTTTGAAGGAGACTTTATGGCTTTAAATGAGGAACAGATTGAATTTAAGCTTTTATTCACACATTCATCAACTCATACATCAGTTATGGTAAACGGAAGCTCAAACATGTTCACTTGACATGCGAGAACAAATGAGGTTCATTCTCGTGTTTGAGCATCCGTTTATGTTCTCTGATCAATGTTTATATGTGAATAAAATCCTAAATTCAATCTGTTCATCATATAAAGTGCTATAAAGTCTGCTCCAAAAATGTGGACTAAACCGCTCAATTCAAATGGATAAGTTTCACGATCTCTGTATAAAGTTGTGTATCTGTCAATGGAGGAACTAAAAACTCTCAGATTTCATCAAAAAGATCTTCATTTGTGTTCCTGAAGTTGAATGAAAGTCTTACGAGTTTGAAACAACATTAATTATAATTTTTGGGTGAACTAACATGTTGCAAAGTTACTTAATGTCTGTTGAGGAGCATCACAATGAGGTGTTAGCAGGTATTAAGCAGACACTCTACTAATACTCTAATAACTTCTAGTTGGATCAAACCCTTTGTAGGTTAATAATGCATAAATCAAGTTTCCTAAATCTGTTATTTTATATATGTTTATATTTTCTCCAAACGACAGCAGACTCTTAAACTCTAAGCTTCTTTAATGGTCTGTCTGTGTGTGTGTTTCCTTACAGCGGAGCATCAGAGTGCTGATGGGCTTTTTTGGGGTGATTAACAGCTGACAGGTTTGGCGACTGAGCGCTGGAGGAATTCAGCAGCTTGTTGATTAAAAAGATGCTTTAGCTAGTCACTGTTTCTCACAGTTCAACAGATGCGTGCACGAAGCGCACATGCAGGTTAAGAAAATGTCTGAGCCTTAGCCGGTGCGAGTGGCTTGTGCGGGACGTTTAGTTTAGCCCCTACCGGGCAGGATAAGCCGTACTGAGCTGGAATCAAAGCGGTTTCCTCTGCTCGTCCCAGGGGCAGTTAGATAAACACACTCATATGCTGGCCTAAGACCCAGATCTCTTCTTCGCAACTTCACGACATGGACACTGTGTTTTCTCTCGTCTGATCTGCATGTGTGATCAGAGTGTTGCCCATATGTAAGTGTGGACCGGAGGAAGTGACGGGGGCTCTGACTGCAAGTTATACTTACACCCACTACCACTGCCACAAAAGCTTTAATACTTTGCCATAACTCCTACAAGCCTGCCTCAGTTACAGACGGAAATGTGTAGAGTGACACAATAGCCCGCCGTGCAAGCACTGAATATTAGTGGTCATCTATGGATATGTCTACATGACAACGACGTATTAAAAACTGAAATGTTTTCCAAATACAGATGACAACATTGTCATTTAGCAAAGAGCCGCGAAAAAAGGCCAGCAAGTAGCAATGTTACTGTATAAAGAAAAACTATGCGCTATAGACTTAACACGTAATATCCATGCGCGTGACGTCATCGTTATCACAGGTTTACACGGAGCCGATAACGGTATCTTTTTCAAAAACTTGCACTTTGAAACCCGTTTTCAGCTTGGCCCCCGAAACGCTTTTGTCGTGTAAATAAACAGGCAAAACTTTTAGTTAAAAATGATATAAAATAATGCCACCATTACATTTAAAATAAATCAGTTTCAGAACTTTATGTGTCATGGATTTACAAATCATGAAGAAAAGAACGAAGAAGATAAAAATGGGAGGTATGTGTGCCGCTGAACTCTTTTTACTGTACTTTACTGTGATATCTGAGATGTCAAGCACTTTCTACCTTTTCTTATTATCTGCTTACGCTATTGTACATTGCCTTTTTACCTCAATTTTACATTGTCAGATTAAAATGAACTATTATATAGTAAAAAAAATAAGTGCAGTTATTTTGAATTGATTTCTTTTTAGTAATATATATATATATATATATATATTTGTATTAATTAATTAATATTTGTTAATAATTATTTTTTGACATGTCAGAGGCTCTATGCTTTGCTCCATTGTTTAGACTGACGCCAAAATATATCAAAATATGTCAAAATATTCTTATTTTGTAGTCAAAGTGTTTTCCTTTTTGGTTTTCATAAAAATCACTGTTTTCTATTTTAATGTATTTTAATATGTAATTTATTCCCGTGATCAAAGTTGAATTACTATACTACTATTACTTTAATCTATAACCATCAGTATAATGATGATGATTTGAGTGATGATTTGCTGCTCAAGAAACCTTTCTTATTAGTATTATGTTAAAAGAAACTTTTTTTTCT
>JAWRVZ010000672.1:0-47383 GCA_037043235.1 Rhodeus uyekii
GTCAGCAATGGTTTACCCAATTGAAAGCAAACTTTGCATGTGTCAATGTCACCACACTCTCAATGTACCACACACTACAATTTGGTTACAGCGCTGCCTGTTGGTTGAATGCGATAAACCATTAAATCGAATTGCTAAAGACCGTATTGTTGGTTTTTCAGCCATTTAGACTTAAGTCATATTGAAATGTCTTTAGATTCTTACTGCCGTTGGTCTGATGATGCCAGTCATGTCGGCATGACATTTAATGCCCTCCTTGCGCTTGGCCCCGTGATGGCTGCTAGCAGCTATATTTATTATTATTCTTCTTCTGCCATTGAAGTCTATGACAGCCCATAGAACCGTAAGCGGGAAAATGAAAAAAAGTTGGCACACTGATAAAGGAGAGTCCAATCATTGACCATAGCAAAATTGAAGTCTCTAACTCAATCTCTCTAGCGCCACCAACTGTCCAAAGTTGCACTCACGTTTACGTAAATAACTTTTGAACCGTATGTCCTAGAAACAAAATTCTTTTGTCCACTGATTCCTTGGCTCAAGACGATTCGATTGCACCCTATGACGTCATTTTCCGTCATGAAGATTTTCCCGCCATTTTGAATTTTATGAAAAACCTACTTTGTCGAACTCCTCCTAGGCCGTTCGTCCGATGTTCACGAAAATTGAACCACATCATCTCCCGACAATGTGGACAAAACGATATATAAAGAAAGTTGATTCGTCAAACCGTTTACGAATAACTCGCGAAAGAATCTGAGGTAAAAGTCGCCAAAATGAAATTGAGGCTTTATCTCCCCAATGCATTAGCCTTTTCTGACCAAACTAGGTGTGTGTTATGTCAATCATGGTTTGAGGCTACCTGCAGAGTTTTGGCGCTGTGCCCCCTAGTGGTCAGGAGTTATCAAAAACTGACTTTTTTGCTTATAACTTCTGAACCCTTTGGCCAAAAATCATGAAACTGGTCTCTTTAGATCCAGTGGGTCATGCCGAGTCCTGTGATAGCAAATATTCCCATATCGGGCATTTTGAGCGTCTGCCATTTCGATTTTTCTTATAAGATGCTATGTTTAACAAACACATGACTTTAGTGCTCTGTCAGCCATGGTTTACCCAATTTACCCAATGTACCACATGAATTGACACTACAATTTGGTTACAGCGCTGCCTGTTGGTCGAACGTGATAAACCATTAAATCGAACTACTAAAGACCGTATTGTTGATTTTTCAGCCATTTAGACTTAAGTCATATTGAAATGTCTTTAGATTCTTACTGCCGTTGGTCTGATGATGCCAGCCATGTCGGCATGACATTTAATGCCCTCCTTGCGCTTGGCCCCGTGATGGCTGCTAGCAGCTATATTTAGGGGCCAAGCACCGAAGGTGCGGAGGCACCTATTGTTTTTGTTCCGGTTCTTATTATTATTAGGGGCCAAGCACCGAAGGTGCGGAGGCACCTATTGTAATTGTTCCGGTTCTTTATTATTATTATTCATCTTCTTCTTCTTCTTCTTCTTCTTCTTCTTCTTCTTCCGCCATGGAAGTCTATGTAAGGCCATAGAACCGTTTGCGGGAAAATGATAAAATTTGGCACACTGATAGAGGACAAGCCAATCATTGACCATAGCAAATTTGAAGTCTCTAACTCAATGTCTCTAGCGCCACCAACTGTCCAAAGTTGCACTCACGTTTACGTAAATAACTCTTGAACCGTATGTCCTAGAAACAAAATTCTTTCGTCCACTAATTCCTTGGCTCAAGACGATTCGATTGCACCCTATGACGTCATTTTCCGTCATGAAAATTTTCCCGCCATTTTGAATTTTACGAAAAACCTACTTTTTCGAACTCCTCCTAGGCCGTTTGTCCGATTTTCACGAAAATTGAACCACATCATCTCCAGACTATGCGTACAAAAAGTTATTAAAAGAAAGTTTATTTGTCAAACCGTTTACGAATAACTTGCGAATGAATTCGACAAAATGGCCGCAGAAATGAAAGCGAGGCTTTATCTCTGCAACGCATTAGCGTATTCTGACCAAACTTGGTGTGTGTTATGGCAATGATGGTCTGAGGCTACCTGCGGAGATTTGGCGCTCTGCCCCCTAGTGGTCTGGAGATATGAAAAATTGAAATATTTGCTTATAACTTCTGAACGCTTCGATCAAAAATCATAAAACTGGTCTCGTTAGATTCAGGGCATCATGCCGAGTCGTGCAATACCAAATTTTCCCATATCGGCCATTTTGAGGGTCGGCCATTTTGAATTTTGTCATAAATTGCTATATTTAACAAACACATTGGTGTATCGTTACGAAACTCGATATGTGTCTTCGGCATCTGGGCCTGATACAACACAAAAAGTTTCGAGGCAGCGCCACCTTGTGGTCAAAAGTTATAAACAAATTTGCAAAAATGCTAATAACTTTTGAACACGTTAACCTATGGTAAAATAAGTTGTCTTTATACGTTCCTTGGGTCAAACCGAGAACACAGATACCAAATTTGTCATAGTCGGCCAAACTTCCTGTCCGCCATGTTGTTTTTCTTTAAAAACCTACTTTTTCGAACTCCTCCCACACCGTTTGTCCAATTTTCACCAAAATTGAATCATAACATCTTCAGACCATGCTGACAAAAAGTTATTAAAATAAAGTTGATTCGTCAAACAGGTTTCGATAAAATTGCGAACAAATTTGACAAAATGGCCACCAAATAAAGCGAGGCTATATCTCCGCAACGCATTAGCGTATTCTGACCAAACTTTCTGTGTGTCATGTCAATCATGATCTGAGGCTACCTGCAGAGTTTTGGCGCTCTGCCCCCTAGTGGTCAGGAGATATAAAATACTGACATTTTTGATTATAACTCCTGAATGCTTTGTCCAAAAATCATGAAACTGCTGTCTTTAGATTCAGGGCATCATGCCGAGTCGTGCGATACCAAATTTTCCCATATCGGCCATTTTCAGCGTCAGCTATTTAGAATTTTGTCATGAAATGCTATGCTTAACAAACACATGACTTTAAAGCTGGATGTCAGCAATGCTTTACCCTATTGACACCAAACTTTGCATGTGTCATTGTCACCTCACTCTGGATATACCACATGATTTGACACATCAGTTTGGTTACAGCGCTGAGTTATCGAACGTGATAAACCATTACATTGAATTGCTAAAGACCGTATTGATGATTTTTCAGCCATTTAGACTGAAGTCATATTGGTATGTCTTTAGATGCTTACTGCTGTTGGTCTGATGCTGCCAGCCATGTCGGCATAACATTTAATGCCCTCCTAATGCTTGGCCCCGTCATGGCTGCTTGCAGCTATATTTATTATTATTATTCTTCTTCTGCCATTGAAGTCTATGACAGCCCATAGAACCGTAAGCGGGAAAATGAAAAAAAGTTGGCACACTGATAAAGGAGAGTCCAATCATTGACCATAGCAAAATTGAAGTCTCTAACTCAATCTCTCTAGCGCCACCAACTGTCCAAAGTTGCACTCACGTTTACGTAAATAACTTTTGAACCGTATGTCCTAGAAACAAAATTCTTTTGTCCACTGATTCCTTGGCTCAAGACGATTCGATTGCACCCTATGACGTCATTTTCCGTCATGAAGATTTTCCCGCCATTTTGAATTTTATGAAAAACCTACTTTGTCGAACTCCTCCTAGGCCGTTCGTCCGATGTTCACGAAAATTGAACCACATCATCTCCCGACAATGTGGACAAAACGATATATAAAGAAAGTTGATTCGTCAAACCGTTTACGAATAACTCGCGAAAGAATCTGAGGTAAAAGTCGCCAAAATGAAATTGAGGCTTTATCTCCCCAATGCATTAGCCTTTTCTGACCAAACTAGGTGTGTGTTATGTCAATCATGGTTTGAGGCTACCTGCAGAGTTTTGGCGCTGTGCCCCCTAGTGGTCAGGAGTTATCAAAAACTGACTTTTTTGCTTATAACTTCTGAACCCTTTGGCCAAAAATCATGAAACTGGTCTCTTTAGATCCAGTGGGTCATGCCGAGTCCTGTGATAGCAAATATTCCCATATCGGGCATTTTGAGCGTCTGCCATTTCGATTTTTCTTATAAGATGCTATGTTTAACAAACACATGACTTTAGTGCTCTGTCAGCCATGGTTTACCCAATTTACCCAATGTACCACATGAATTGACACTACAATTTGGTTACAGCGCTGCCTGTTGGTCGAACGTGATAAACCATTAAATCGAACTACTAAAGACCGTATTGTTGATTTTTCAGCCATTTAGACTTAAGTCATATTGAAATGTCTTTAGATTCTTACTGCCGTTGGTCTGATGATGCCAGCCATGTCGGCATGACATTTAATGCCCTCCTTGCGCTTGGCCCCGTGATGGCTGCTAGCAGCTATATTTATTAGGGGCCAAGCACCGAAGGTGCGGAGGCACCTATTGTTTTTGTTCCGGTTCTTATTATTATTATTATTATTATTCTTCTTCTGCCATTGAAGTCTATGACAGCCCATAGAACCGTAAGCGGGAAAATGAAAAAAAGTTGGCACACTCATAAAGGAGAGTCCAATCATTGACCATAGCAAAATTGAAGTCTCTAACTCAATCTCTCTAGCGCCACCAACTGTCCAAAGTTGCACTCACGTTTACGTAAATAACTTTTGCACCGTATGTCCTAGAAACAGAATTCTTTTGTCCACTGATTCCTTGGCTCAAGACGATTCGATTGCACCCTATGACGTCATTTTCCGTCATGAAAATTTTCCCGCCATTTTGAATTTTATGAAAAACCTACTTTGTCGAACTCCTCCTAGGCCGTTCGTCCGATGTTCACGAAAATTGAACCACATCATCTCCCGACAATGTGGACATAACGATATATAAAGAAAGTTGATTCGACAAACCGTTTACGAATAACTCGCGAAAGAATCTGAGGTAAAAGTCGCCAAAATGAAATTGAGGCTTTATCTCCCCAATGCATTAGCCTTTTCTGACCAAACTAGGTGTGTGTTATGTCAATCATGGTTTGAGGCTACCTGCAGAGTTTTGGCGCTGTGCCCCCTAGTGGTCAGGAGTTATCAAAAACTGACTTTTTTGCTTATAACTTCTGAACCCTTTGGCCAAAAATCATGAAACTGGTCTCTTTAGATCCAGTGGGTCATGCCGAGTCCTGTGATACCAAATATTCCCATATCGGCCATTTTGAGCGTCTGCCATTTCGATTTTTCTTATAAGATGCAATGTTTAACAAACACTTGACTTTAGTGCTCTGTCAGGAATGGTTTACCCAATTGAAAGCAAACTTTGCATGTGTCAATGTCACCACACTCTCAATGTACCACACACTACAATTTGGTTACAGCGCTGCCTGTTGGTTGAATGCGATAAACCATTAAATCGAATTGCTAAAGACCGTATTGTTGGTTTTTCAGCCATTTAGACTTAAGTCATATTGAAATGTCTTTAGATTTTTACTGCCGTTGGTCTGATGATGCCAGTCATGTCGGCATGACATATAATGCCCTCCTTGCGCTTGGCCCCGTGATGGCTGCTAGCAGCTATATTTATTATTATTATTCTTCTTCTGCCATTGAAGTCTATGACAGCCCATAGAACCGTAAGCGGGAAAATGAAAAAAAGTTGGCACACTCATAAAGGAGAGTCTAATCATTGACCATAGCAAAATTGAAGTCTCTAACTCAATCTCTCTACCGCCACCAACTGTCCAAAGTTGCACTCACGTTTACGTAAATAACTTTTGAACCGTATGTCCTAGAAACAAAATTCTTTTGTCCACTGATTCCTTGGCTCAAGACGATTCGATTGCACCCTATGACGTCATTTTCCGTCATGAAAATTTTCCCGCCATTTTGAATTTTATGAAAAACCTACTTTGTCGAACTCCTCCTAGGCCGTTCGTCCGATGTTCACGAAAATTGAACCACATCATCTCCTGACAATGTTGACAAAACGATATATAAACAAAGTTGATTCGTCAAACCGTTTACGAATAACTCGCGAAAGAATCTGAGGTAAAAGTCGCCAAAATGAAATTGAGGCTTTATCTCCCCAATGCATTAGCCTTTTCTGACCAAACTAGGTGTGTGTTATGTCAATCATGGTTTGAGGCTACCTGCAGAGTTTTGGCGCTGTGCCCCCTAGTGGTCAGGAGTTATCAAAAACTGACTTTTTTGCTTATAACTTCTGAACCCTTTGGCCAAAAATCATGAAACTGGTCTCTTTAGATCCAGTGGGTCATGCCGAGTCCTGTGATAGCAAATATTCCCATATCGGGCATTTTGAGCGTCTGCCATTTCGATTTTTCTTATAAGATGCTATGTTTAACAAACACATGACTTTAGTGCTCTGTCAGCCATGGTTTACCCAATTTACCCAATGTACCACATGAATTGACACTACAATTTGGTTACAGCGCTGCCTGTTGGTCGAACGTGATAAACCATTAAATCGAACTACTAAAGACCGTATTGTTGATTTTTCAGCCATTTAGACTTAAGTCATATTGAAATGTCTTTAGATTCTTACTGCCGTTGGTCTGATGATGCCAGCCATGTCGGCATGACATTTAATGCCCTCCTTGCGCTTGGCCCCGTGATGGCTGCTAGCAGCTATATTTAGGGGCCAAGCACCGAAGGTGCGGAGGCACCTATTGTAATTGTTCCGGTTCTTTATTATTATTATTCATCTTCTTCTTCTTCTTCTTCTTCTTCTTCTTCTTCTTCCGCCATGGAAGTCTATGTAAGGCCATAGAACCGTTTGCGGGAAAATGATAAAATTTGGCACACTGATAGAGGGCAAGCCAATCATTGACCATAGCAAATTTGAAGTCTCTAACTCAATGTCTCTAGCGCCACCAACTGTCCAAAGTTGCACTCACGTTTACGTAAATAACTCTTGAACCGTATGTCCTAGAAACAAAATTCTTCTGTCCACTAATTCCTTGGCTCAAGACGATTCGATTGCACCCCATGACGTCATTTTCCGTCATGAAAATTTTCCCGCCATTTTGAATTTTACGAAAAACCTACTTTTTCGAACTCCTCCTAGGCCGTTTTTCCGATTTCAACGAAAATTGAACCACATCATCTCCAGACAATGTGGACAAAAAGTTATCCAAAGAAAGTTGATATGTCAAACCGTTTATGAATAACTCGCGAAAGAATCCGACGTAATGGTCGCAAAAATGAAATTGAGGCTTTATCTCCGCAACGCATTAGCGTTTTCTGACCAAACTAGGTGTGTGTTATGACAATCATGGTCTGAGGCTACCTGCAGAGTTTTGGCGCTGTGCCCCCTAGTGGTCAGGAGATATGAAAAAGTTAAATATTTGCTTATAACTTCTGAACGCTTCGATCAAAAATCATAAAACTGGTCTCGTTAGATTCAGGGCATCATGCCGAGTCGTGCGATACAAAATTTTCCCATATCGGCCATTTTGAGGGTCGGCCATTTTGAATTTTGTCATAAATTGCTATATTTAACAAACACATTGGCGTATCGTTACGAAACTCGATATGTGTCTTCGGCATCTGGGCCTGATACAACACAAAAAGTTTCGAGGCAGCGCCACCTTGTGGTCAAAAGTTATAAACAAATTTGCAAAAATGCTAATAACTTTTGAACACGTTAACCTATGGTAAAATAAGTTGTCTTTATACGTTCCTTGGGTCAAACCGAGAACACAGATACCAAATTTGTCATAGTCGGCCAAACTTCCTGTCCGCCATGTTGTTTTTCTTTAAAAACCTACTTTTTCAAACTCCTCCCACACCGTTTGTCCAATTTTCACCAAAATTGAATCATAACATCTTCAGACCATGCTGACAAAAAGATATTAAAATAAAGTTGATTCGTCAAACAGGTTTCGATAAAATTGCAAATGAATTTGACCAAATGGCCACCAAATAAAGCAAGGCTATATCTCCGCAACGCATTAGCGTATTCTGACCAAACTTTCTGTGTGTCATGTCAATCATGATCTGAGGCTACCTGCAGAGTTTTGGCGCTCTGCCCCCTAGTGGTCAGGAGATATGAAAAACTGACATTTTTGATTATAACTCCTGAACGCTTTGTCTAAAAATCATGAAACTGCTGTCTTTAGATTCAGTGGCTCATGTCGAGTCCTGTGATACCAAATTTTCCCATATCGGCCATTTTGAGCGTCAGCTATTTAGAATTTTGTCATGAAATGCTATGCTTAAACACATGACTTTAAAGCACTATGTCAGCAATGCTTTACCCTATTGACACCAAACTTTGCATGTGTCATTGTCACCTCACTCTGGATAAACCACGTGATTTGACATATCAGTTTGGTTACAGCGCTGCCTGTTGGTCAAACGTGATAAACCGTTAAATCGAATTACTAAAGACCGTATTGATGATTTTTCAGCAATTTAGACTGAAGTCCTATCGAAATGTCTTTAGATGCTTCCTGCCGTTGGTCTGATGCTGCCAGCCATGTCGGCATGACATTTAATGCCTTCTTTGTGCTTGGCCCCGTCATGGCTGCTTGCAGCTATATTTAGGGGCCAAGCACCGAAGGTGCGGAGGCACCTATTGTTTTTGTTCCGGTTCTTATTATTAGGGGCCAAGCACCGAAGGTGCGGAGGCACCTATTGTTTTTGTTCCGGTTCTTATTATTATTAGGGGCCAAGCACCGAAGGTGCGGAGGCACCTATTGTTTTTGTTCCGGTTCTTATTATTAGGGGCCAAGCACCGAAGGTGCGGAGGCACCTATTGTTTTTGTTCCGGTTCTTATTATTAGGGGCCAAGCACCGAAGGTGCGAAGGCACCTATTGTTTCTGTTCCGGTTCTTATTATTAGGGGCCAAGCACCGAAGGTGCGGAGGCACCTATTGTTTTTGTTCCGGTTCTTATTATTATTCTTTTTCTTGTGCCATGGGAGTCTATGGCAGCCCATAGAACCGTAAGCGGGAAAATGAAAAAAAGTTGGCACACTCATTAAAGACAGTCCAATCATTGACCATAACAAATTTGAAGTCTCTAACTCAATATCTCTAGCGCCACCAACTGTCCAAAGTTGAACTAACGTTTATGCTAATAACTTTTGAACCGTATGACCTAGAAACAAAATTCTTATGTCCACTGATTCCTTGGCTCAAGACGATTCGATTGCACCCTATGACGTCATTTTCCGTCATGAAATTTTTCCCGCCATTTTGAATTTTATGAAAAACCTACTTTTTCGAACTCCTCCTAGGCCGTTTTTCCGATTTCAACGAAAATTGAACCACATCATCTCCAGACCATGTGGACAAAAAGTTATCCAAAGAAAGTTGATATGTCAAACAGTTTACAAATAACTCGCGAAAGAATCCGACGTAATGGTCGCAAAAATGAAATTGAGGCTTTATCTCCGCAACGCATTAGCGTTTTCTGACCAAACTAGGTGTGTGTTATGTCAATCATGATCTGAGGCTACCTGCAGAGTTTTGGCGCTGTGCCCCCTAGTGGTCAGGAGATATGAAAAAGTTAAATATTTGCTTATAACTTCTGAACGCTTTGGCCAAAAATAATAAAACTGGTCTCTTTAGATTCAGTGCATCATGCCGAGTCGTGCGATACCAAATTTTCCCATATCGGCCATTTTGAGCGTCGGCCATTTTGAATATTGTCATAAATTGCTATATTTAACAAAGATATTGGCGTATCATTACGAAACTCAATATGTGTCTTCGGCACCTAACCTTGATACGACTCAAAAAGTTTCGAGGCAGCACCCCCTTGTGGTCAAAAATTATAACCAAATTTACAAATATGCTAATAACTTTTGAGTGCGTTAACCTATGGTAAAACAAATTATCTTTATACGTTCCTTGGGTCAAACCAAGAACACAGATACCAAATTTGTCATAGTCGGCCAAACTTCTTGTCCACCATGTTGTTTTTCTTTAAAAACCTACTTTTTCGAACTCCTCCCAGACCGTTTGTCCAATTTTCACCAAAATTAAACCACATCATCTCCAGACCATCCTGACAAAAAGTTATCCAAAGAAAGTTGATATGTCAAACCGTTTACGAATGACTCGCGAAAGAATCCGACGTAATGGTCGCAAAAATGAAATTGAGGCTTTATCTCCGCTACGCATTAGTGTTTTCTGACCAAACTAGGTGTGTGTTATGTCAATCATGATCTGAGGCTACCTGCCGAGTTTTGGCGCTCTGCCCCCTAGTGGTCAGGATATATTAAAAAACTGACATTTTTGATTATAACTCCTGAACGCTTTGTCTAAAAATCATGAAACTGCTGTCTTTAGATCCAGTGGGTCATGCCGAGCCCTGTGATACCAAATTTTCCCATATCGGCCATTTTGAGCGTCTGCCATTTCGATTTTTCTTATAAGATGCTATGTTTAACAAACACATGAATTTAGTGCTCTGTCAGCAATGGTTTACCCAATTGAAAGCAAACTTTGCATGTGTCAATGTCACCACACTCTCAATGTACCACATGAATTGACACTACAATTTGGTTACAGCGCTGCCTGTTGGTTGAACGTGATAAACCATTAAATCGAATTACTAAAGACCGTGTTGTTGATTTTTCAGCCATTTAGACTTAAGTCATATTGAAGTGTCTTTAGATTCTTACTGCCGTTGGTCTGATGATGCCAGCCATGTCGGCATGACATTTAATGACCTCCTTGCGCTTGGCCCCGTGATGGCTGCTAGCAGCTATATATTATTATTATTATTCTTCTTCTGCCATTGAAGTCTATGACAGCCCATAGAACCGTAAGCGGGAAAATGAAAAAAAGTTGGCACACTCATAAAGGAGAGTCTAATCATTGACCATAGCAAAATTGAAGTCTCTAACTCAATCTCTCTACCGCCACCAACTGTCCAAAGTTGCACTCACGTTTACGTAAATAACTTTTGAACCGTATGTCCTAGAAACAAAATTCTTTTGTCCACTGATTCCTTGGCTCAAGACGATTCGATTGCACCCTATGACGTCATTTTCCGTCATGAAAATTTTCCCGCCATTTTGAATTTTATGAAAAACCTACTTTGTCGAACTCCTCCTAGGCCGTTCGTCCGATGTTCACGAAAATTGAACCACATCATCTCCTGACAATGTTGACAAAACGATATATAAACAAAGTTGATTCGTCAAACCGTTTACGAATAACTCGTGAAAGAATCTGAGGTAAAAGTCGCCAAAATGAAATTGAGGCTTTATCTCCCCAATGCATTAGCCTTTTCTGACCAAACTAGGTGTGTGTTATGTCAATCATGGTTTGAGGCTACCTGCAGAGTTTTGGCGCTCTGCCCCCTAGTGGTCAGGAGATATTAAAAAACTGACTTTTTTGCTTATAACTCCTGAACCCTTTGGCCAAAAATCATGAAACTGGTCTCTTTAGATCCAATGGGTCATGCCGAGTCCTGTGATACCAAATTTTCCCATATCGGCCATTTTGAGCGTCTGCCATTTCGATTTTTCTTATAAGATTCTATGTTTAACAAACACATGACTTTAGTGCTCTGTCAGCAATGGTTTACCCAATTGAAAGCAAACTTTGCATGTGTCAATGTCACCACACTCTCAATGTACCACATGAATTGACACTACAATTTGGTTACAGCGCTGCCTGCTGGTTGAATGTGATAAACCATTAAATCGAATTACTAAAGACCGTATTGTTGATTTTTCAGCCATTTAGACTTAAGTCATATTGAAATGTCTTTAGATTCTTACTGCCATTGGTCTGATGATGCCAGCCATGTCGGCATGACATTTAATGCCCTCCTTGCGCTTGGCCCCGTGATGGCTGCTAGCAGCTATTTAGGGGCCAAGCACCGAAGGTGCGGAGGCACCTATTGTTTTTGTTCCGGTTCTTATTATTATTAGGGGCCAAGCACCGAAGGTGCGGAGGCACCTATTGTAATTGTTCCGGTTCTTTATTATTATTATTCATCTTCTTCTTCTTCTTCTTCTTCTTCTTCCGCCATGGAAGTCTATGTAAGGCCATAGAACCGTTTGCGGGAAAATGATAAAATTTGGCACACTGATAGAGGACAAGCCAATCATTGACCATAGCAAATTTGAAGTCTCTAACTCAATGTCTCTAGCGCCACCAACTGTCCAAAGTTGCACTCACGTTTACGTAAATAACTCTTGAACCGTATGTCCTAGAAACAAAATTCTTTCGTCCACTAATTCCTTGGCTCAAGACGATTCGATTGCACCCTATGACGTCATTTTCCGTCATGAAAAATTTCCCGCCATTTTGAATTTTACGAAAAACCTACTTTTTCGAACTCCTCCTAGGCCGTTTTTCCGATTTCAACGAAAATTGAACCACATCATCTCCAGACAATATGGAAAAAAAGTTATCCAAAGAAAGTTGATATGTCAAACCGTTTACGAATAACTCGCGAAAGAATCCGACGTAATGGTCGCAAAAATGAAATTGAGGCTTTATCTCCGCAATGCATTAGCGTTTTCTGACCAAACTAGGTGTGTGTTATGTCAATCATGATCTGAGGCTACCTGCAGAGTTTTGGCGCTGTGCCCCCTAGTGGTCAGGAGATATGAAAAAGTGAAATATTTGCTTATAACTTCTGAACGCTTTGGCCAAAAATAATAAAACTGGTCTCTTTAGATTCAGTGCATCATGCCGAGTCGTGCGATACCAAATTTTCCCATATCGGCCATTTTGAGCGTCGGCCATTTTGAATATTGTCATAAATTGCTATATTTAAAAAAGATATTGGCGTATCGTTACGAAACTCAATATGTGTCTTCGGCACCTAACCTTGATACGACTCAAAAAGTTTCGAGGCAGCACCCCCTTGTGGTCAAAAATTATAACCAAATTTACAAATATGCTAATAACTTTTGAGTGCGTTAACCTATGGTAAAACAAATTATCTTTATACGTTCCTTGGGTCAAACCGAGAACACAGATACCAAATTTGTCATAGTCGGCCAAACTTCTTGTCCACCATGTTGTTTTTCTTTAAAAACCTACTTTTTCGAACTCCTCCCAGACCGTTTGTCCAATTTTCAACAAAATTAAACCACATCATTTCCAGACCATCTTGACAAAAAGTTATCCAAAGAAAGTTGATATGTCAAACCGTTTACGAATAACTCGCGAAAGAATCCGACGTAATGGTTGCAAAAATGAAATTGAGGCTTTATCTCCGCAACGCATTAGCGTTTTCTGACCAAACTAGGTGTGTGTTATGTCAATCATGGTTTGAGGCTACCTGCAGAGATTTGGCGCTCTGCCCCCTAGTGGTCAGGAGATATCAAAAAACTGACATTTTTGATTATAACTCCTGAACGCTTTGTCTAAAAATCATGAAACTGGTCTCTTTAGATCCAGTGGGTCATGCCGAGTCCTGTGATACCAAATTTTCCCATATCGGCCATTTTGAGCGTCTGCCATTTCGATTTTTCTTGTAAGAAGCTATGTTTAACAAACACATGACTTTAGTGGTCTGTCAGCAATGGTTTACCCAATTGAAAGCAAACTTTGCATGTGTCAATGTCACCACACTCTCAATGTACCACATGAATTGACACTACAATTTGGTTACAGCGCTGCCTGTTGGTTGAATGTGATTAAACCATTAAATCGAATTGCTAAAGACCGTATTGTTGGTTTTTCAGCCATTTAGACTTAAGTCATATTGAAATGTCTTTAGATTCTTACTGCCGTTGGTCTGATGATGCCAGCCATGTCGGCATGACATTTAATGCCCTCCTTGCGCTTGGCCCCGTGATGGCTGCTAGCAGCTATATTTATTATTATTATTCTTCTTCTGCCATTGAAGTCTATGACAGCCCATAGAACCGTAAGCGGGAAAATGAAAAAAAGTTGGCACACTGATAAAGGAGAGTCCAATCATTGACCATAGCAAAATTGAAGTCTCTAACTCAATCTCTCTAGCGCCACCAACTGTCCAAAGTTGCACTCACGTTTACGTAAATAACTTTTGAACCGTATGTCCTAGAAACAAAATTCTTTTGTCCACTGATTCCTTGGCTCAAGACGATTCGATTGCACCCTATGACGTCATTTTCCGTCATGAAGATTTTCCCGCCATTTTGAATTTTATGAAAAACCTACTTTGTCGAACTCCTCCTAGGCCGTTCGTCCGATGTTCACGAAAATTGAACCACATCATCTCCCGACAATGTGGACAAAACGATATATAAAGAAAGTTGATTCGTCAAACCGTTTACGAATAACTCGCGAAAGAATCTGAGGTAAAAGTCGCCAAAATGAAATTGAGGCTTTATCTCCCCAATGCATTAGCCTTTTCTGACCAAACTAGGTGTGTGTTATGTCAATCATGGTTTGAGGCTACCTGCAGAGTTTTGGCGCTGTGCCCCCTAGTGGTCAGGAGTTATCAAAAACTGACTTTTTTGCTTATAACTTCTGAACCCTTTGGCCAAAAATCATGAAACTGGTCTCTTTAGATCCAGTGGGTCATGCCGAGTCCTGTGATAGCAAATATTCCCATATCGGGCATTTTGAGCGTCTGCCATTTCGATTTTTCTTATAAGATGCTATGTTTAACAAACACATGACTTTAGTGCTCTGTCAGCCATGGTTTACCCAATTTACCCAATGTACCACATGAATTGACACTACAATTTGGTTACAGCGCTGCCTGTTGGTCGAACGTGATAAACCATTAAATCGAACTACTAAAGACCGTATTGTTGATTTTTCAGCCATTTAGACTTAAGTCATATTGAAATGTCTTTAGATTCTTACTGCCGTTGGTCTGATGATGCCAGCCATGTCGGCATGACATTTAATGCCCTCCTTGCGCTTGGCCCCGTGATGGCTGCTAGCAGCTATATTTAGGGGCCAAGCACCGAAGGTGCGGAGGCACCTATTGTTTTTGTTCCGGTTCTTATTATTATTAGGGGCCAAGCACCGAAGGTGCGGAGGCACCTATTGTTTTTGTTCCGGTTCTTATTATTATTAGGGGCCAAGCACCGAAGGTGCGGAGGCACCTATTGTTTTTGTTCCGGTTCTTATTATTATTATTATTATTATTCTTCTTCTGCCATTGAAGTCTATGACAGCCCATAGAACCGTAAGCGGGAAAATGAAAAAAAGTTGGCACACTCATAAAGGAGAGTCTAATCATTGACCATAGCAAAATTGAAGTCTCTAACTCAATCTCTCTACCGCCACCAACTGTCCAAAGTTGCACTCACGTTTACGTAAATAACTTTTGAACCGTATGTCCTAGAAACAAAATTCTTTTGTCCACTGATTCCTTGGCTCAAGACGATTCGATTGCACCCTATGACGTCATTTTCCGTCATGAAAATTTTCCCGCCATTTTGAATTTTATGAAAAACCTACTTTGTCGAACTCCTCCTAGGCCGTTCGTCCGATGTTCACGAAAATTGAACCACATCATCTCCTGACAATGTTGACAAAACGATATATAAACAAAGTTGATTCGTCAAACCGTTTACGAATAACTCGTGAAAGAATCTGAGGTAAAAGTCGCAAAAATGAAATTGAGGCTTTATCTCCCCAATGCATTAGCCTTTTCTGACCAAACTAGGTGTGTGTTATGTCAATCATGGTTTGAGGCTACCTGCAGAGTTTTGGCGCTCTGCCCCCTAGTGGTCAGGAGATATTAAAAAACTGACTTTTTTGCTTATAACTCCTGAACCCTTTGGCCAAAAATCATGAAACTGGTCTCTTTAGATCCAATGGGTCATGCCGAGTCCTGTGATACCAAATTTTCCCATATCGGCCATTTTGAGCGTCTGCCATTTCGATTTTTCTTATAAGATTCTATGTTTAACAAACACATGACTTTAGTGCTCTGTCAGCAATGGTTTACCCAATTGAAAGCAAACTTTGCATGTGTCAATGTCACCACACTCTCAATGTACCACATGAATTGACACTACAATTTGGTTACAGCGCTGCCTGCTGGTTGAATGTGATAAACCATTAAATCGAATTACTAAAGACCGTATTGTTGATTTTTCAGCCATTTAGACTTAAGTCATATTGAAATGTCTTTAGATTCTTACTGCCATTGGTCTGATGATGCCAGCCATGTCGGCATGACATTTAATGCCCTCCTTGCGCTTGGCCCCGTGATGGCTGCTAGCAGCTATTTAGGGGCCAAGCACCGAAGGTGCGGAGGCACCTATTGTTTTTGTTCCGGTTCTTATTATTAGGGGCCAAGCACCGAAGGTGCGGAGGCACCTATTGTAATTGTTCCGGTTCTTTATTATTATTATTCATCTTCTTCTTCTTCTTCTTCCGCCATGGAAGTCTATGTAAGGCCATAGAACCGTTTGCGGGAAAATGATAAAATTTGGCACACTGATAGAGGACAAGCCAATCATTGACCATAGCAAATTTGAAGTCTCTAACTCAATGTCTCTAGCGCCACCAACTGTCCAAAGTTGCACTCACGTTTACGTAAATAACTCTTGAACCGTATGTCCTAGAAACAAAATTCTTTCGTCCACTAATTCCTTGGCTCAAGACGATTCGATTGCACCCTATGACGTCATTTTCCGTCATGAAAATTTTCCCGCCATTTTGAATTTTACGAAAAACCTACTTTTTCGAACTCCTCCTAGGCCGTTTGTCCGATTTTCACGAAAATTGAACCACATCATCTCCAGACTATGCGTACAAAAAGTTATTAAAAGAAAGTTTATTTGTCAAACCGTTTACGAATAACTTGCGAATGAATTCGACAAAATGGCCGCAGAAATGAAAGCGAGGCTTTATCTCTGCAACGCATTAGCGTATTCTGACCAAACTTGGTGTGTGTTATGGCAATGATGGTCTGAGGCTACCTGCGGAGATTTGGCGCTCTGCCCCCTAGTGGTCTGGAGATATGAAAAAGTGAAATATTTGCTTATAACTTCTGAACGCTTCGATCAAAAATCATAAAACTGGTCTCGTTAGATTCAGGGCATCATGCCGAGTCGTGCAATACCAAATTTTCCCATATCGGCCATTTTGAGGGTCGGCCATTTTGAATTTTGTCATAAATTGCTATATTTAACAAACACATTGGTGTATCGTTACGAAACTCGATATGTGTCTTCGGCATCTGGGCCTGATACAACACAAAAAGTTTCGAGGCAGCGCCACCTTGTGGTCAAAAGTTATAAACAAATTTGCAAAAATGCTAATAACTTTTGAACACGTTAACCTATGGTAAAATAAGTTGTCTTTATACGTTCCTTGGGTCAAACCGAGAACACAGATACCAAATTTGTCATAGTCGGCCAAACTTCCTGTCCGCCATGTTGTTTTTCTTTAAAAACCTACTTTTTCGAACTCCTCCCACACCGTTTGTCCAATTTTCACCAAAATTGAATCATAACATCTTCAGACCATGCTGACAAAAAGTTATTAAAATAAAGTTGATTCGTCAAACAGGTTTCGATAAAATTGCGAACAAATTTGACCAAATGGCCACCAAATAAAGCGAGGCTATATCTCCGCAACGCATTAGCGTATTCTGACCAAACTTTCTGTGTGTCATGTCAATCATGATCTGAGGCTACCTGCAGAGTTTTGGCGCTCTGCCCCCTAGTGGTCAGGAGATATAAAATACTGACATTTTTGATTATAACTCCTGAATGCTTTGTCCAAAAATCATGAAACTGCTGTCTTTAGATTCAGGGCATCATGCCGAGTCGTGCGATACCAAATTTTCCCATATCGGCCATTTTCAGCGTCAGCTATTTAGAATTTTGTCATGAAATGCTATGCTTAACAAACACATGACTTTAAAGCTGGATGTCAGCAATGCTTTACCCTATTGACACCAAACTTTGCATGTGTCATTGTCACCTCACTCTGGATATACCACATGATTTGACACATCAGTTTGGTTACAGCGCTGAGTTATCGAACGTGATAAACCATTACATTGAATTGCTAAAGACCGTATTGATGATTTTTCAGCCATTTAGACTGAAGTCATATTGGTATGTCTTTAGATGCTTACTGCTGTTGGTCTGATGCTGCCAGCCATGTCGGCATAACATTTAATGCCCTCCTAATGCTTGGCCCCGTCATGGCTGCTTGCAGCTATATTTATTAGGGGCCAAGCACCGAAGGTGCGGAGGCACCTATTGTTTTTGTTCCGGTTCTTATTATTATTAGGGGCCAAGCACCGAAGGTGCGGAGGCACCTATTGTTTTTGTTCCGGTTCTTTATTATTATTCTTCTTCTTCTTCCGTCATTGAAGTCTATGACAGCCCATAGAACCGTAAGCGGGAAAATGAAAAAAAGTTGGCACACTCATAAAGGACAGTCCAATCATTGACCATAGCAAAATTGAAGTCTCTAACTCAATATCTCTAGCGCCACCAACTGTCCAAAGTTGAACTAACGTTTATGCTAATAACTTTTGAACCGTATGACCTAGAAACAAAATTCTTATGTCCACTGATTCCTTGGCTCAAGACGATTCGATTGCACCCTATGACGTCATTTTCCGTCATTAAATTTTTCCCGCCATTTTGAATTTTATGAAAAACCTACTTTTTCGAACTCCTCCTAGGCCGTTTTTCCGATTTCAACGAAAATTGAACCACATCATCTCCAGACAAGGTGGACAAAAAGTTATCCAAAGAAAGTTGATATGTCAAACCGTTTACGAATAATTTGTGAAAGAATCCGACGTAACGGTCGCAAAAATGAAATTGAGCCTTTATCTCCGCAACGCATTAGCGTTTTCTGACCAAACTAGGTGTGTGTTATGTCAATCATGATCTGAGGCTACCTGCAGAGTTTTGGCGCTGTGCCCCCTAGTGGTCAGGAGATATGAAAAAGTTAAATATTTGCTTATAACTTCTGAACGCTTTGGCCAAAAATAATAAAACTGGTCTCTTTAGATTCAGTGCATCATGCAGAGTCGTATGATACCAAATTTTCCCACATCGGCCATTTTGAGCGTCGGCCATTTTGAATATTGTCATAAATTGCTATATTTAACAAAGATATTGGCGTATCGTTACGAAACTCAATATGTGTCTTCGGCACCTAACCTTGATACGACTCAAAAAGTTTCGAGGCAGCACCACCTTGTGGTCAAAAGTTATAACCAAATTTACAAATATGCTAATAACCTTTGAGTACGTTAACCTATGGTAAAACAAATTATCTTTATACGTTCCTTGGGTCAAACCGAAAACACAGATACCAAATTTGTCATAGTCGGCCAAACTTCCTGTCCACCATGTTGTTTTTCTTTAAAAACCTACTTTTTCGAACTCCTCCCAGACCGTTTGTCCAATTTTCACCAACATTAAACCACATCATCTCCAGACCATCATGACAAAAACTTATATAAAGAAAGTTGATTCGCCAAACCGTTTATGAATAACTCGCGAAAGAATTCGACACAATGGCCATAGAATTGAAAGCGAGGCTATATCTCCGTAACTCATTAGCGTATTCTGACCAAAATAGTTGTGTGTTATGTCAATCATGGTCTGAGGCTACCTGCAGAGTTTTGGCGCTCTGCCCCCTAGTGGTCAGGAGATATTAAAAAACTGACATTTTGGATTATAACTCCTGAACGCTTTGTCTAAAAATCATGAAACTGCTGTCTTTAGATCCAGTGGGTCATGCCGAGTCCTGTGATACCAAATTTTCCCATATCGGCCATTTTGAGCGTCTGCCATTTCGATTTTTCTTATAAGATGCTATGTTTAACAAACACATGACTTTAGTGCTCTGTCAGCAATGGTTTACCCAATTGAAAGCAAACTTTGCATGTGTCAATGTCACCACACTCTCAATGTACCACATGAATTGACACTACAATTTGGTTACAGCGCTGCCTGTTGGTTGAATGTGATAAACCATTAAATCGAAATACTAAAGACCGTATTGTTGATTTTTCAGCCATTTAGACTTAAGTCATATTGAAATGTCTTTAGATTCTTACTGCCGTTGGTCTGATGATGCCAGCCATGTCGGCATGACATTTAATGCCCTCCTTGCGCTTGGCCCCGTGATGGCTGCTAGCAGCTATATTTATTATTATTATTCTTCTTCTGCCATTGAAGTCTATGACAGCCCATAGAACCGTAAGCGGGAAAATGAAAAAAAGTTGGCACACTCATAAAGGACAGTCCAATCATTGACCATAGCAAAATTGAAGTCTCTAACTCAATCTCTATAGCGCCACCAACTGTCCAAAGTTGCACTCACGTTTACGTAAATAACTTTTGAACCGTATGTCCTAGAAACAAAATTCTTTTGTCCACTGATTCCTTGGCTCAAGACGATTCGATTGCACCCTATGACGTCATTTTCCGTCATGAAAATTTTCCCGCCATTTTGAATTTTCTGAAAAACCTACTTTTTCGAACTCCTCCTAGGCCGTTCGTCCGATTTTCACGAAAATTTAACCACATCATCTCCAGACAATGTGGACAAAACGATATCCAAAGAAAGTTGATATGTCAAACCGTTTACGAATAACTCGCGAAAGAATCCGAGGTAAAAGTCGCCAAAATGAAATTGAGGCTTTATCTCCGCAATGCATTAGCCTTTTCTGACCAAACTAGGTGTGTATTATGTCAATCATTGTCTGAGGCTACCTGCAGAGTTTTGGCGCTGTGCCCCCTAGTGGTCAGGAGTTATGAAAAACTGACTTTTTTGCTTATAACTTCTGAACCCTTTGGCCAAAAATCATGAAACTGGTCTCTTTAGATCCAGTGGGTCATGCCGAGTCCTGTGATACCAAATATTCCCATATCGGCCATTTTGAGCATCTGCTATTTCGATTTTTCTTATAAGATGCTATGTTTAACAAACACATGACTTTAGTGCTCTCTCAGCAATGGTTTACCCAATTGAAAGCAAACTTTGTATGTGTCAATGTCACCACACTCTCAATATACCACATGAATTGACACTACAATTTGGTTACAGCGCTGCCTGTTGGTTGAATGTGATAAGCCATTAAATCGAAATACTAAAGACCGTATTGTTGATTTTTCAGCCATTTAGACTTAAGTCATATTGAAATGTCTTTAGATTCTTACTGCCGTTGGTCTGATGATGCCAGCCATGTCGGCATGACATTTAATGCCCTCCTTGTGCTTGGCCCCGTGATGGCTGCTAGCAGCTATATTTATTATTATTATTCTTCTTCTGCCATTGAAGTCTATGACAGCCCATAGAACCGTAAGCGGGAAAATGAAAAAAAGTTGGCACACTCATAAAGGAGAGTCCAATCATTGACCATAGCAAAATTGAAGTCTCTAACTCAATCTCTCTAGCGCCACCAACTGTCCAAAGTTGCACTCACGTTTACGTAAATAACTTTTGCACCGTATGTCCTAGAAACAGAATTCTTTTGTCCACTGATTCCTTGGCTCAAGACGATTCGATTGCACCCTATGACGTCATTTTCCGTCATGAAAATTTTCCCGCCATTTTGAATTTTATGAAAAACCTACTTTGTCGAACTCCTCCTAGGCCGTTCGTCCGATGTTCACGAAAATTGAACCACATCATCTCCCGACAATGTGGACATAACGATATATAAAGAAAGTTGATTCGACAAACCGTTTACGAATAACTCGCGAAAGAATCTGAGGTAAAAGTCGCCAAAATGAAATTGAGGCTTTATCTCCCCAATGCATTAGCCTTTTCTGACCAAACTAGGTGTGTGTTATGTCAATCATGGTTTGAGGCTACCTGCAGAGTTTTGGCGCTGTGCCCCCTAGTGGTCAGGAGTTATCAAAAACTGACTTTTTTGCTTATAACTTCTGAACCCTTTGGCCAAAAATCATGAAACTGGTCTCTTTAGATCCAGTGGGTCATGCCGAGTCCTGTGATACCAAATATTCCCATATCGGCCATTTTGAGCGTCTGCCATTTCGATTTTTCTTATAAGATGCAATGTTTAACAAACACTTGACTTTAGTGCTCTGTCAGGAATGGTTTACCCAATTGAAAGCAAACTTTGCATGTGTCAATGTCACCACACTCTCAATGTACCACACACTACAATTTGGTTACAGCGCTGCCTGTTGGTTGAATGCGATAAACCATTAAATCGAATTGCTAAAGACCGTATTGTTGGTTTTTCAGCCATTTAGACTTAAGTCATATTGAAATGTCTTTAGATTTTTACTGCCGTTGGTCTGATGATGCCAGTCATGTCGGCATGACATATAATGCCCTCCTTGCGCTTGGCCCCGTGATGGCTGCTAGCAGCTATATTTATTATTATTCTTCTTCTGCCATTGAAGTCTATGACAGCCCATAGAACCGTAAGCGGGAAAATGAAAAAAAGTTGGCACACTCATAAAGGAGAGTCTAATCATTGACCATAGCAAAATTGAAGTCTCTAACTCAATCTCTCTACCGCCACCAACTGTCCAAAGTTGCACTCACGTTTACGTAAATAACTTTTGAACCGTATGTCCTAGAAACAAAATTCTTTTGTCCACTGATTCCTTGGCTCAAGACGATTCGATTGCACCCTATGACGTCATTTTCCGTCATGAAAATTTTCCCGCCATTTTGAATTTTATGAAAAACCTACTTTGTCGAACTCCTCCTAGGCCGTTCGTCCGATGTTCACGAAAATTGAACCACATCATCTCCTGACAATGTTGACAAAACGATATATAAACAAAGTTGATTCGTCAAACCGTTTACGAATAACTCGTGAAAGAATCTGAGGTAAAAGTCGCCAAAATGAAATTGAGGCTTTATCTCCCCAATGCATTAGCCTTTTCTGACCAAACTAGGTGTGTGTTATGTCAATCATGGTTTGAGGCTACCTGCAGAGTTTTGGCGCTCTGCCCCCTAGTGGTCAGGAGATATTAAAAAACTGACTTTTTTGCTTATAACTCCTGAACCCTTTGGCCAAAAATCATGAAACTGGTCTCTTTAGATCCAATGGGTCATGCCGAGTCCTGTGATACCAAATTTTCCCATATCGGCCATTTTGAGCGTCTGCCATTTCGATTTTTCTTATAAGATTCTATGTTTAACAAACACATGACTTTAGTGCTCTGTCAGCAATGGTTTACCCAATTGAAAGCAAACTTTGCATGTGTCAATGTCACCACACTCTCAATGTACCACATGAATTGACACTACAATTTGGTTACAGCGCTGCCTGCTGGTTGAATGTGATAAACCATTAAATCGAATTACTAAAGACCGTATTGTTGATTTTTCAGCCATTTAGACTTAAGTCATATTGAAATGTCTTTAGATTCTTACTGCCATTGGTCTGATGATGCCAGCCATGTCGGCATGACATTTAATGCCCTCCTTGCGCTTGGCCCCGTGATGGCTGCTAGCAGCTATTTAGGGGCCAAGCACCGAAGGTGCGGAGGCACCTATTGTTTTTGTTCCGGTTCTTATTATTAGGGGCCAAGCACCGAAGGTGCGGAGGCACCTATTGTTTTTGTTCCGGTTCTTATTATTATTAGGGGCCAAGCACCGAAGGTGCGGAGGCACCTATTGTAATTGTTCCGGTTCTTTATTATTATTATTCATCTTCTTCTTCTTCTTCTTCTTCTTCTTCTTCTTCTTCCGCCATGGAAGTCTATGTAAGGCCATAGAACCGTTTGCGGGAAAATGATAAAATTTGGCACACTGATAGAGGACAAGCCAATCATTGACCATAGCAAATTTGAAGTCTCTAACTCAATGTCTCTAGCGCCACCAACTGTCCAAAGTTGCACTCACGTTTACGTAAATAACTCTTGAACCGTATGTCCTAGAAACAAAATTCTTTCGTCCACTAATTCCTTGGCTCAAGCCGATTCGATTGCACCCTATGACGTCATTTTCCGTCATGAAAATTTTCCCGCCATTTTGAATTTTACGAAAAACCTACTTTTTCGAACTCCTCCTAGGCCGTTTTTCCGATTTCAACGAAAATTGAACCACATCATCTCCAGACAATGTGGACAAAAAGTTATCCAAAGAAAGTTGATATGTCAAACCGTTTACGAATAACTCGCGAAAGAATCCGACGTAATGGTCGCAAAAATGAAATTGAGGCTTTATCTCCGCAACGCATTAGCGTTTTCTGACCAAACTAGGTGTGTGTTATGTCAATCATGATCTGAGGCTACCTGCAGAGTTTTGGCGCTGTGCCCCCTAGTGGTCAGGAGATATGAAAAAGTAAAATATTTGCTTATAACTTCTGAACGCTTTGGCCAAAAATAATAAAACTGGTCTCTTTAGATTCAGTGCATCATACCGAGTCGTGCAATACCAAATTTTCCCATATCGGCCATTTTGAGCGTCGGCCATTTTGAATATTGTCATAAATTGCTATATTTAACAAAGATATTGGCGTATCGTTACGAAACTCAATATGTGTCTTCGGCACCTAACCTTGATACGACTCAAAAAGTTTCGAGGCAGCACCCCCTTGTGGTCAAAAATTATAACCAAATTTACAAATATGCTAATAACTTTTGAGTGCGTTAACCTATGGTAAAACAAATTATCTTTATACGTTCCTTGGGTCAAACCAAGAACACAGATACCAAATTTGTCATAGTCGGCCAAACTTCTTGTCCACCATGTTGTTTTTCTTTAAAAACCTACTTTTTCGAACTCCTCCCAGACCGTTTGTCCATTTTTCACCAAAATTAAACCACATCATCTCCAGACCATCATGACAAAAAGTTATCCAAAGAAAGTTGATATGTCAAACCGTTTACGAATAACTCGCGAAAGAATCCGACGTAATGGTCGCAAAAATGAAATTGAGGCTTTATCTCCGCAACGCATTAGCGTATTCTGACCAAACTTTCTGTGTGTCATGTCAATCATGATCTGAGGCTACCTGCAGAGTTTTGGCGCTCTGCCCCCTAGTGGTCAGGAGATATAAAATACTGACATTTTTGATTATAACTCCTGAACGCTTTGTCCAAAAATCATGAAACTGCTGTCTTTAGATTCAGTGCATCATGCCGAGTCCTGCGATACCAAATTTTCCCATATCGGCCATTTTCAGCGTCAGCTATTTAGAATTTTGTCATGAAATGCTATGCTTAACAAACACATGACTTTAAAGCTGGATGTCAGCAATGCTTTACCCTATTGACACCAAACTTTGCATGTGTCATTGTCACCTCACTCTGGATAAACCACGTGATTTGACATATCAGTTTGGTTACAGCGCTGCCTGTTGGTCAAATGTGATAAACCTTTAAATCGAATTACTAAAGACCGTATTGATGATTTTTCAGCCATTTAGACTGAAGTCATATTGAAATGTCTTTAGATGCTTCCTGCCGTTGGTCTGATGCTGCCAGCCATGTCGGCATGACATTTAATGCCTTCTTTGTGCTTGGCCCCGTCATGGCTGCTTGCAGCTATATTTATTATTATTATTCTTCTTCTGCCATTGAAGTCTATGACAGCCCATAGAACCGTAAGCGGGAAAATGAAAAAAAGTTGGCACACTCATAAAGGAGAGTCTAATCATTGACCATAGCAAAATTGAAGTCTCTAACTCAATCTCTCTACCGCCACCAACTGTCCAAAGTTGCACTCACGTTTACGTAAATAACTTTTGAACCGTATGTCCTAGAAACAAAATTCTTTTGTCCACTGATTCCTTGGCTCAAGACGATTCGATTGCACCCTATGACGTCATTTTCCGTCATGAAAATTTTCCCGCCATTTTGAATTTTATGAAAAACCTACTTTGTCGAACTCCTCCTAGGCCGTTCGTCCGATGTTCACGAAAATTGAACCACATCATCTCCTGACAATGTTGACAAAACGATATATAAACAAAGTTGATTCGTCAAACCGTTTACGAATAACTCGTGAAAGAATCTGAGGTAAAAGTCGCCAAAATGAAATTGAGGCTTTATCTCCCCAATGCATTAGCCTTTTCTGACCAAACTAGGTGTGTGTTATGTCAATCATGGTTTGAGGCTACCTGCAGAGTTTTGGCGCTCTGCCCCCTAGTGGTCAGGAGATATTAAAAAACTGATTTTTTTGCTTATAACTCCTGAACCCTTTGGCCAAAAATCATGAAACTGGTCTCTTTAGATCCAATGGGTCATGCCGAGTCCTGTGATACCAAATTTTCCCATATCGGCCATTTTGAGCGTCTGCCATTTCGATTTTTCTTATAAGATTCTATGTTTAACAAACACATGACTTTAGTGCTCTGTCAGCAATGGTTTACCCAATTGAAAGCAAACTTTGCATGTGTCAATGTCACCACACTCTCAATGTACCACATGAATTGACACTACAATTTGGTTACAGCGCTGCCTGCTGGTTGAATGTGATAAACCATTAAATCGAATTACTAAAGACCGTATTGTTGATTTTTCAGCCATTTAGACTTAAGTCATATTGAAATGTCTTTAGATTCTTACTGCCATTGGTCTGATGATGCCAGCCATGTCGGCATGACATTTAATGCCCTCCTTGCGCTTGGCCCCGTGATGGCTGCTAGCAGCTATTTAGGGGCCAAGCACCGAAGGTGCGGAGGCACCTATTGTTTTTGTTCCGGTTCTTATTATTATTAGGGGCCAAGCACCGAAGGTGCGGAGGCACCTATTGTTTTTGTTCCGGTTCTTATTATTATTAGGGGCCAAGCACCGAAGGTGCGGAGGCACCTATTGTTTTTGTTCCGGTTCTTATTATTATTAGGGGCCAAGCACCGAAGGTGCGGAGGCACCTATTGTTTTTGTTCCGGTTCTTTATTATTATTCTTCTTCTTCTTCCGTCATGGAAGTCTATGGCAGCCCATAGAACCGTAAACGGGAAAATGAAAAAAAGTTGGCACACTCATTAAGGACAGTCCAATCATTGACCATAGCAAAATTGAAGTCTCTAACTCAATATCTCTAGCGCCACCAACTGTCCAAAGTTGAACTAACGTTTATGTTAATAACTTTTGAACCGTATGACCTAGAAACAAAATTCTTATGTCCACTGATTCCTTGGCTCAAGACGATTCGATTGCACCCTATGACGTCATTTTCCGTCATTAAATTTTTCCCGCCATTTTGAATTTTATGAAAAGCCTACTTTTTCGAACTCCTCCTAGGCCGTTTTTCCGATTTCAACGAAAATTGAACCACATCATCTCCAGACAATGTGGACAAAAAGTTATCCAAAGAAAGTTGAAATGTCAAACCGTTTACGAATAACTCACGAAAGAATCCGACGTAATGATCGCAAAAATGAAATTGAGGCTCTATCTCCACAACGCATTAGCGTTTTCTGACCAAACTCGGTGTGTGTTATGTCAATCATGGTCTGAGGCTACCTGCAGAGTTTTGGCGCTGTGCCCCCTAGTGGTCAGGAGATATGAAAAAGTGACATTTTTCCTTATAACTCCTGAACGCTTTGTCCAAAAATCATAAAACTGGTCTTTATAGATTCAGTGCATCATGCCGAGTCGTGCGATACCAAATTTTCCCATATCGGCCATTAAGAGCGTCGGCCATTTTGAATATTGTCATAAATTGCTATATTTAACAAATGGATTGGCGTATCGTTACGAAACTCAATATGTGTCTTCGGCACCTAACCTTGATACGACTCAAAATGTTTTGAGGCAGCACCACCTTGTGGTCAAAAGTTATAACCAAATTTACAAATATGCTAATAATTTTTGATGACGTCAACCTATTGTAAAAATAATTGTCTCAATGTGTTCATTGGGTCAAGCCGAGAGCAGAGATACCAAATATGTCATATTCGGTCAAACTTCCTGTTTGCCATGTTGTTTTTCTTTAAAAACCTACTTTTTCAAACTCCTCCCACACCGTTGGTCCAATTTTCACCAAAATTGAATCACATCATCTTCAGACCATGCTGACAAAAAGTTATAGAAATGAAGTTGATTCGCCAATCTGTTTTCGATAAAATTGCGAACGAATTTGACCAAATGGCCACCAAATAAAGCGAGGCGTATATCTCCGCAAAGCATTAATGTATTCTGACCAAACTTTCTGTGTGCCATGTCAATCATCATCTGAGGCTACTTGCCGAGTTTTAGCGCAGTGCAATCTAGTGGTCCGGAGATATAAACAAAGTGGTGCTTTTGCTTACAGCTTTTTTGCTTCTCACTTAAGACAATAAAACTCGAAATGTCAACTACAGCCACTAAATGTCAGCAGAACATTACTCAACATGTCATTTGTCCTTTTCACATTGATGGAAATGATACATTAAGGAAAATTAGTCAATTAAACATTTAGTTTTATTCAAAAGTTCTGTTGTTGTTTTTACTAAAACTATAAAAATAAACCTCTTCATAATCAATAAAAATAATTATACTTCTTATAATTTATCAATAAGTTGCTGTTTTCTTTTCAAGAACTGTTTACATGAATTAAAACAGACTAATAAAGAAAATACTGATATGTTTATTATTGTTAATCAAATCATTCAATGATTAATTTGGCTTTAACTACATTGGATCTACAGTGTTTATTTTCCCCATTTTAAAAATGCACATAGTAAGTAGACTGTCAGTGTATGCTTAAAGTGAAATTATTATTTACAATTAAATTTTAGAGACAAAGGGTTTTCTCTCCAGCCAAGATTAAGTGCTTTGATGTCAAAATGACTATAATGCTGTATTTCAGCAATGCTTTACCCAATTGACACCAAACTTTGCATGTGTCATTGTCATCTCTCTCTGGACATACCACATGAATTGACACATCAATTTGGTTAGAGCGCTGCTTGTTGGTCAAACGTGATAAACCATTAAATCGAATTGCTAAAGACCGTATTGATGATTTTTCAGCCATTTAGACTGAAGTCATACTGAAACGGCTTTAGATGTTTACTGCTGTTGGTCGGATGCTACCAGCCATATCGGCATGACATTTAATGCCCTCTTTGTGCTTGGCCCCGTGATGGCTGCTAGCAGCTATATTTATTATTATTATTCTTCTTCTGCCATTGAAGTCTATGACAGCCCATAGAACCGTAAGCGGGAAAATGAAAAAAAGTTGGCACACTCATAAAGGAGAGTCTAATCATTGACCATAGCAAAATTGAAGTCTCTAACTCAATCTCTCTACCGCCACCAACTGTCCAAAGTTGCACTCACGTTTACGTAAATAACTTTTGAACCGTATGTCCTAGAAACAAAATTCTTTTGTCCACTGATTCCTTGGCTCAAGACGATTCGATTGCACCCTATGACGTCATTTTCCGTCATGAAAATTTTCCCGCCATTTTGAATTTTATGAAAAACCTACTTTGTCGAACTCCTCCTAGGCCGTTCGTCCGATGTTCACGAAAATTGAACCACATCATCTCCTGACAATGTTGACAAAACGATATATAAACAAAGTTGATTCGTCAAACCGTTTACGAATAACTCGTGAAAGAATCTGAGGTAAAAGTCGCCAAAATGAAATTGAGGCTTTATCTCCCCAATGCATTAGCCTTTTCTGACCAAACTAGGTGTGTGTTATGTCAATCATGGTTTGAGGCTACCTGCAGAGTTTTGGCGCTCTGCCCCCTAGTGGTCAGGAGATATTAAAAAACTGACTTTTTTGCTTATAACTCCTGAACCCTTTGGCCAAAAATCATGAAACTGGTCTCTTTAGATCCAGTGGGTCATGCCGAGTCCTGTGATACCAAATTTTCCCATATCGGCCATTTTGAGCGTCTGCCATTTCGATTTTTCTTATAAGATTCTATGTTTAACAAACACATGACTTTAGTGCTCTGTCAGCAACGGTTTACCCAATTGAAAGCAAACTTTGCATGTGTCAATGTCACCACACTCTCAATGTACCACATGAATTGACACTACAATGTGGTTACAGCGCTGCCTGTTGGTTGAATGTGATAAACCATTAAATCGAATTACTAAAGACCCTATTGTTGATTTTTCAGCCATTTAGACTTAAGTCATATTGAAATGTCTTTAGATTCTTACTGCTGTTGGTCTGATGATGCCAGCCATGTCGGCATGACATTTAATGCCCTCCTTGCGCTTGGCCCCGTGATGGCTGCTAGCAGCTATATTTAGGGGCCAAGCACCGAAGGTGCGGAGGCACCTATTGTTTTTGTTCCGGTTCTTATTATTATTATTATTATTATTCTTCTTCTGCCATTGAAGTCTATGACAGCCCATAGAACCGTAAGCGGGAAAATGAAAAAAAGTTGGCACACTCATAAAGGACAGTCCAATCATTGACCATAGCAAAATTGAAGTCTCTAACTCAATCTCTAAAGCGCCACCAACTGTCCAAAGTTGCACTCACGTTTATGTAAATAACTTTTGAACCGTATGTCCTAGAAACAAAATTCTTTTGTCCACTGATTCCTTGGCTCAAGACGATTCAATTGCACCCTATGACGTCATTTTCCGTCATGAAAATTTTCCCGCCATTTTGAATTTTATGAAAAACCTACTTTTTCGAACTCCTCCTAGGCCGTTCGTCCGATTTTCACGAAAATTGAACCACATCATCTCCAGACAATGTGGACAAAACGATATATAAAGGAAGTTGGTTCGTCAAACCATTTACGAATAACTCACAAAAGAATCTGAGGTAATAGTCGCTAAAATGAAATTGAGGCTTTATCTCCGTAATGCATTTGCCTTTTCTGACCAAACTAGGTGTGTGTTATGTCAATTATGGTCTGAGGCTACCTGCAGAGTTTTGGCGCTCTGCCCCCTACTGGTCAGGAGATATGAAAAACTGTCATTTTTGATTATAACTCCTGAACGCTTTGTCCAAAAATCATGAAACTGGTCTCTTTAGATCCAGTGGGTCATGCCGAGTCCTGTGATACCAAATATTCCCATATCGGCCATTTTGAGCGTCTGCCATTTCGATTTTTCTTATAAGATGCTATGTTTAACAAACACATGACTTTAGTGGTCTGTCAGCAATGGTTTACCCAATTGAAAGCAAACTTTGCATGTGTCAATGTCACCACACTCTCAATGTACCACATGAATTGACACTACAATTTGGTTACAGCGCTGCCTGTTGGTTGAATGTGATAAACCATTAAATCGAAATACTAAAGACCGTATTGTTGATTTTTCAGCCATTTAGACTTAAGTCATATTGAAATCTCTTTAGATTCTTACTGCCGTTGGTCTGATGATGCCAGCCATGTCGGCATGACATTTAATGCCCTCCTTGCGCTTGGCCCCGTGATGGCTGCTAGCAGCTATATTTATTATTATTATTCTTCTTCTGCCATTGAAGTCTATGACAGCCCATAGAACCGTAAGCGGGAAAATGAAAAAAAGTTGGCACACTCATAAAGGAGAGTCTAATCATTGACCATAGCAAAATTGAAGTCTCTAACTCAATCTCTCTACCGCCACCAACTGTCCAAAGTTGCACTCACGTTTACGTAAATAACTTTTGAACCGTATGTCCTAGAAACAAAATTCTTTTGTCCACTGATTCCTTGGCTCAAGACGATTCGATTGCACCCTATGACGTCATTTTCCGTCATGAAAATTTTCCCGCCATTTTGAATTTTATGAAAAACCTACTTTGTCGAACTCCTCCTAGGCCGTTCGTCCGATGTTCACGAAAATTGAACCACATCATCTCCTGACAATGTTGACAAAACGATATATAAACAAAGTTGATTCGTCAAACCGTTTACGAATAACTCGTGAAAGAATCTGAGGTAAAAGTCGCCAAAATGAAATTGAGGCTTTATCTCCCCAATGCATTAGCCTTTTCTGACCAAACTAGGTGTGTGTTATGTCAATCATGGTTTGAGGCTACCTGCAGAGTTTTGGCGCTCTGCCCCCTAGTGGTCAGGAGATATTAAAAAACTGACTTTTTTGCTTATAACTCCTGAACCCTTTGGCCAAAAATCATGAAACTGGTCTCTTTAGATCCAATGGGTCATGCCGAGTCCTGTGATACCAAATTTTCCCATATCGGCCATTTTGAGCGTCTGCCATTTCGATTTTTCTTATAAGATTCTATGTTTAACAAACACATGACTTTAGTGCTCTGTCAGCAATGGTTTACCCAATTGAAAGCAAACTTTGCATGTGTCAATGTCACCACACTCTCAATGTACCACATGAATTGACACTACAATTTGGTTACAGCGCTGCCTGTTGGTTGAACGTGATAAACCATTAAATCGAATTACTAAAGACCGTGTTGTTGATTTTTCAGCCATTTAGACTTAAGTCATATTGAAGTGTCTTTAGATTCTTACTGCCGTTGGTCTGATGATGCCAGCCATGTCGGCATGACATTTAATGACCTCCTTGCGCTTGGCCCCGTGATGGCTGCTAGCAGCTATATTTAGGGGCCAAGCACCGAAGGTGCGGAGGCACCTATTGTAATTGTTCCGGTTCTTTATTATTATTATTCATCTTCTTCTTCTTCTTCTTCTTCTTCTTCTTCCGCCATGGAAGTCTATGTAAGGCCATAGAACCGTTTGCGGGAAAATGATAAAATTTGGCACACTGATAGAGGGCAAGCCAATCATTGACCATAGCAAATTTGAAGTCTCTAACTCAATGTCTCTAGCGCCACCAACTGTCCAAAGTTGCACTCACGTTTACGTAAATAACTCTTGAACCGTATGTCCTAGAAACAAAATTCTTTCGTCCACTAATTCCTTGGCTCAAGACGATTCGATTGCACCCCATGACGTCATTTTCCGTCATGAAAATTTTCCCGCCATTTTGAATTTTACGAAAAACCTACTTTTTCGAACTCCTCCTAGGCCGTTTTTCCGATTTCAACGAAAATTGAACCACATCATCTCCAGACAATGTGGACAAAAAGTTATCCAAAGAAAGTTGATATGTCAAACCGTTTACGAATAACTCGCGAAAGAATCCGACGTAATGGTCGCAAAAATGAAATTGAGGCTTTATCTCCGCAACGCATTAGCGTTTTCTGACCAAACTAGGTGTGTGTTATAACAATCATGGTCTGAGGCTACCTGCAGAGTTTTGGCGCTGTGCCCCCTAGTGGTCAGGAGATATGAAAAAGTTAAATATTTGCTTATAACTTCTGAACGCTTCGATCAAAAATCATAAAACTGGTCTCGTTAGATTCAGGGCATCATGCCGAGTCGTGCGATACAAAATTTTCCCATATCGGCCATTTTGAGGGTCGGCCATTTTGAATTTTGTCATAAATTGCTATATTTAACAAACACATTGGCGTATCGTTACGAAACTCGATATGTGTCTTCGGCATCTGGGCCTGATACAACACAAAAAGTTTCGAGGCAGCGCCACCTTGTGGTCAAAAGTTATAAACAAATTTACAAAAATGCTAATAACTTTTGAACACGTTAACCTATGGTAAAATAAGTTGTCTGTATACGTTCCTTGGGTCAAACCGAGAACACAGATACCAAATTTGTCATAGTCGGCCAAACTTCCTGTCCGCCATGTTGTTTTTCTTTAAAAACCTACTTTTTCGAACTCCTCCCACACCGTTTGTCCAATTTTCACCAAAATTGAATCATAACATCTTCAGACCATGCTGACAAAAAGTTATTAAAATAAAGTTGATTCGTCAAACAGGTTTCGATAAAATTGCGAACGAATTTGACCAAATGGCCACCAAATAAAGCGAGGCTATATCTCCGCAACACATTAGCGTATTCTGACCAAACTTTCTGTGTGTCATGTCAATCATGGTCTGAGGCTACCTGCAGAGTTTTGGCGCTATGCCCCCTAGTGGTCAGGAGTTATGAATAACTGACTTTTTTGCCTATAACTTCTGAACCCTTTGGCCAAAAATAATGAAACTGGTCTCTTTAGATCCAGTGGGTCATGCCGAGTCCTGTGATAAAAAAAAATATTCCCATATCGGCCATTTTGAGCGTCTGCCATTTCGATTTTTCTTATAAGATGCTATGTTTAACAAACACATGACTTTAGTGCTCTGTCAGCAATGGTTTACCCAATTTACCCAATGTACCACACGAATTGACACTACAATTTGGTTACAGCGCTGCCTGTTGGTTGAATGTGATAAACCATTAAATCGAATTACTAAAGACCGTATTGTTGATTTTTCAGCCATTTAGACTTAAGTCATATTGAAATGTCTTTAGATTCTTACTGCCGTTGGTCTGATGATGCCAGCCATGTCGGCATGACATTTAATGCCCTCCTTGCGCTTGGCCCCGTGATGGCTGCTAGCAGCTATATTTATTATTAGGGGCCAAGCACCGAAGGTGCGGAGGCACCTATTGTTTTTGTTCCGGTTCTTTATTATTATTCTTCTTCTTCTTCCGTCATTGAAGTCTATGACAGCCCATAGAACCGTAAGCGGGAAAATGAAAAAAAGTTGGCACACTCATAAAGGACAGTCCAATCATTGACCATAGCAAAATTGAAGTCTCTAACTCAATCTCTATAGCGCCACCAACTGTCCAAAGTTGCACTCACGTTTACGTAAATAACTTTTGAACCGTATGTCCTAGAAACAAAATTCTTTTGTCCACTGATTCCTTGGCTCAAGACGATTCGATTGCACCCTATGACGTCATTTTCCGTCATGAATATTTTCCCGCCATTTTGAATTTTATGAAAAACCTACTTTTTCGAACTCCTCCTAGGCCGTTTGTCCGATTTTCACGAAAATTGAACCACATCATCTCCAGACCATGGTGACAAAAAGTTATCCAAAGAAAGTTGAAATGTCAAACCGTTTATGAATAACTCACGAAATAATCCGACGTAATGATCGCAAAAATGAACTTGAGGCTCTATCTCCACAACGCATTAGCGTTTTCTGACCAAACTCGGTGTGTGTTATGTCAATCATGGTCTGAGGCTACCTGCAGAGTTTTGGCGCTGTGCCCCCTAGTGGTCAGGAGATATGAAAAAGTGACATTTTTCCTTACAACTCCTGAACGCTTTGTCTAAAAATCATAAAACTGGTCTCGTTAGATTCAGTGCATCATGCCGAGTCGTGCGATACTAAATTTTCCCATATCGGCCATTTAGAGCGTCGGCCATTTTGAATATTGTCATAAATTGCTATATTTAACAAATGGATTGGCGTATCGTTACGAAACTCAATATGTGTCTTCGGCACCTAACCTTGATACGGCACAAAAAGTTTGGGGGCAGCGCCACCTTGTGGTCAAAAGTTATAACCAAATTTACAAATATGCTAATAACTTTTGATGACGTTAACCTATTGTAAAACAAATGGTCTTAATGTGTTCATTGGGTCAAGCCGAGACCATAGATACCAAATATGTCATATTCGGCCAAACCTCCGATTTGCCATGTTATTTTTCTATAAAAACCTACTTTTTCGAACTCCTCCCAAACCGTTTGCTCAATTTTCACCAAAATTGAATCACATCATCTTCAGACCCTGTTGACAAAAAGTTATAGAAATGAAGTTGATTCGCCAAACTGTTTTCGATAAAATTGCAATCGAATTTGACCAAATGGCCACCAAATAAAGCGAGGCGTATATCTCTGCAACGCATTAGCATTTTCTGACCAAACTTTCTGTGTGCCATGTCAATCATGATCTGAGGCTACTTGCCGAGTTTTAGCGCAGTGCAATCTAGTGGTCCGGAGATATAAACAAAGTGGTGCTTTTGCTTACAGCTTTTTTGCTTCTCACTTAAGACAATAAAACTCGAAATGTCAACTACAGCCACTAAATGTCAGCAGAACATTACTCAACATGTCATTTGCCCTTTTCACATTGATGAAAATGATACATTAAGGAAAATTAGTCAATTAAACATTTAGTTTTATTCAAAAGTTCTGTTGTTGTTTTTACTATAACTATAAAAATAAACCTCTTCATAATGAATAAAAATAATTATACTTCTTATAATATATCAATAAGTTGCTGTTTTCTTTTCAAGAACTGTTTACATGAATTAAAACAGACTAATGAAGAAAATACTGATATGTTTATTATTGTAAATCAAATCATACAATGATTAATTTGACTTTAACTACATTGGATCTACAGGGTTTATTTTCCCCATTTTAAAAATGCACATAGTAAGTAGACTGTCAGTGTATGCTTAAAGTGAAATTATTTGATACAATTACATTTTAGAGACAAAGGGTTTTCTCTCCAGCCAAGATGAAGTGCTTTGATGTCAAAATGACTATAATGCTGTATTTCAGCAATGCTTTACCCAATTGACACCAAACTTTGCATGTGTCATTGTCATCTCTCTCTGGACATACCACATGAATTGACACATCAATTTGGTTAGAGCGCTGCTTGTTGGTCAAACGTGATAAACCATTAAATCGAATTGCTAAAGACCGTATTGATGATTTTTCAGCCATTTAGACTGAAGTCATATTGAAACGTCTTTAGATGTTTACTGCTGTTGGTCGGATGCTGCCAGCCATATCGGCATGACATTTAATGCCCTCTTTGCGCTTGGCCCCGTGATGGCTGCTAGCAGCTATATTTATTATTATTATTCTTCTTCTGCCATTGAAGTCTATGACAGCCCATAGAACCGTAAGCGGGAAAATGAAAAAAAGTTGGCACACTCATAAAGGAGAGTCTAATCATTGACCATAGCAAAATTGAAGTCTCTAACTCAATCTCTCTACCGCCACCAACTGTCCAAAGTTGCACTCACGTTTACGTAAATAACTTTTGAACCGTATGTCCTAGAAACAAAATTCTTTTGTCCACTGATTCCTTGGCTCAAGACGATTCGATTGCACCCTATGACGTCATTTTCCGTCATGAAAATTTTCCCGCCATTTTGAATTTTATGAAAAACCTACTTTGTCGAACTCCTCCTAGGCCGTTCGTCCGATGTTCACGAAAATTGAACCACATCATCTCCTGACAATGTTGACAAAACGATATATAAACAAAGTTGATTCGTCAAACCGTTTACGAATAACTCGTGAAAGAATCTGAGGTAAAAGTCGCCAAAATGAAATTGAGGCTTTATCTCCCCAATGCATTAGCCTTTTCTGACCAAACTAGGTGTGTGTTATGTCAATCATGGTTTGAGGCTACCTGCAGAGTTTTGGCGCTCTGCCCCCTAGTGGTCAGGAGATATTAAAAAACTGACTTTTTTGCTTATAACTCCTGAACCCTTTGGCCAAAAATCATGAAACTGGTCTCTTTAGATCCAGTGGGTCATGCCGAGTCCTGTGATACCAAATTTTCCCATATCGGCCATTTTGAGCGTCTGCCATTTCGATTTTTCTTATAAGATTCTATGTTTAACAAACACATGACTTTAGTGCTCTGTCAGCAACGGTTTACCCAATTGAAAGCAAACTTTGCATGTGTCAATGTCACCACACTCTCAATGTACCACATGAATTGACACTACAATGTGGTTACAGCGCTGCCTGTTGGTTGAATGTGATAAACCATTAAATCGAATTACTAAAGACCCTATTGTTGATTTTTCAGCCATTTAGACTTAAGTCATATTGAAATGTCTTTAGATTCTTACTGCTGTTGGTCTGATGATGCCAGCCATGTCGGCATGACATTTAATGCCCTCCTTGCGCTTGGCCCCGTGATGGCTGCTAGCAGCTATATTTAGGGGCCAAGCACCGAAGGTGCGGAGGCACCTATTGTTTTTGTTCCGGTTCTTATTATTATTATTATTATTATTCTTCTTCTGCCATTGAAGTCTATGACAGCCCATAGAACCGTAAGCGGGAAAATGAAAAAAAGTTGGCACACTCATAAAGGACAGTCCAATCATTGACCATAGCAAAATTGAAGTCTCTAACTCAATCTCTAAAGCGCCACCAACTGTCCAAAGTTGCACTCACGTTTATGTAAATAACTTTTGAACCGTATGTCCTAGAAACAAAATTCTTTTGTCCACTGATTCCTTGGCTCAAGACGATTCAATTGCACCCTATGACGTCATTTTCCGTCATGAAAATTTTCCCGCCATTTTGAATTTTATGAAAAACCTACTTTTTCGAACTCCTCCTAGGCCGTTCGTCCGATTTTCACGAAAATTGAACCACATCATCTCCAGACAATGTGGACAAAACGATATATAAAGGAAGTTGGTTCGTCAAACCATTTACGAATAACTCACAAAAGAATCTGAGGTAATAGTCGCTAAAATGAAATTGAGGCTTTATCTCCGTAATGCATTTGCCTTTTCTGACCAAACTAGGTGTGTGTTATGTCAATTATGGTCTGAGGCTACCTGCAGAGTTTTGGCGCTCTGCCCCCTACTGGTCAGGAGATATGAAAAACTGTCATTTTTGATTATAACTCCTGAACGCTTTGTCCAAAAATCATGAAACTGGTCTCTTTAGATCCAGTGGGTCATGCCGAGTCCTGTGATACCAAATATTCCCATATCGGCCATTTTGAGCGTCTGCCATTTCGATTTTTCTTATAAGATGCTATGTTTAACAAACACATGACTTTAGTGGTCTGTCAGCAATGGTTTACCCAATTGAAAGCAAACTTTGCATGTGTCAATGTCACCACACTCTCAATGTACCACATGAATTGACACTACAATTTGGTTACAGCGCTGCCTGTTGGTTGAATGTGATAAACCATTAAATCGAAATACTAAAGACCGTATTGTTGATTTTTCAGCCATTTAGACTTAAGTCATATTGAAATCTCTTTAGATTCTTACTGCCGTTGGTCTGATGATGCCAGCCATGTCGGCATGACATTTAATGCCCTCCTTGCGCTTGGCCCCGTGATGGCTGCTAGCAGCTATATTTATTATTCTTCTTCTTCTTCCAACACAAGTCAATGGCAGCCCATAGAACCGTATGCAGGAAAATGATGAAATTTGGCACACTCATAAAGGACAGTCCACTCATTTACCACACCAAATTTGGAGTCTCTAACTCCATCCCTCTAGCGCCACCAACTGTCCAAAGTTACACTTACATTTATGCTAATAACTCTTGAACCATAAGGGCTAGAAACAAAATTCCTTTGTCCACTGATTCCTTGGCTCAAGCTGATTCGATTGCACCCTATGACGTCATTTTCCGTCATGAAAATTTTTCCGCAATTTTGAATTTTATGAAAAACCTATTTTGTCGAACTCCTCCTAGGCCGTTTGTCTGATTCTCACAAAAATTGAACCACATCATCTCCTGACTATGGAGACAAAAAGTTATGAGAATCAAGTTGATTGGTCATTCCGTTTTTGATAAACTTGCAAAAGAGTTCGACGAATTTGCCGCAAAAATGAACTTGAGGCTATATCTCCGCAACGCATTTGCGTATTCAGACCAAAATTGGTGTGTGTCATAGTAGTCATAATCTGAGGCTACCTGCAGAGTTTTGGCGCACTGCCCCCTAGTGGTCAGGAGATATAAAAAATTGACTTTTTTGCTCATAACTTCTGAACACTTTGCTCAAAAATCATAAAACTGCTCTCTTTAGATTCAGGGCATCATGCTGAGTTGTGCGATACCAAATTTTCTCATATCGGCCATTTTGGGCGTCGGCCATATTGAATTTTGTCCTAAAATGCTATATTTAACAAACGCATTGGCGAATCATTACGAAACTCAATATGAGTCTTTGGGACCTTGATGTGAACCTACACCAAAAGTTTCGGGGCAGCGCCACCTTGTGGTCAAAAGTTATAACACAATTTCCTAAAATGCTAATAACTTTTGATTACATTAAGCTATTTTAAAACAAATGATCTTAATATGTTCCTTGGGTCACACCGAGAACACAGATACCAAATTTGACATAGTTTGCCTAAATTTCATATCCGCCATGTTGTTTCATTCAAAAACCTACTTTTTCAAACTCCTCCTAGACCGTTTGTCCGATTTTCACCAAAATCGAATCGTATCATCTTCAGACTGTGCTGACAAAAAGTTATGGATTTCGTGTCGATAGACAAAACCGTTTTCGTATACCGCAATTACAAATTTGAGGTAGTGATGACAAAATGACTAATGCTTTAAGTCAGTAATGTTTTGTCCAAATAACACCAAACTTTGCAGATTTCATTGTCACATTACTCGGACCCAATTCTAACAATTTGGACACAGCGCCAACTATTGGTCCAAAGCGCTAAACTTTTCATTCAAATTACAGTGTCTGTATTAATGATTTTTCAGCCATTTAGCCTAAAATCATATTAAAATGCATTTAGTTGTTGATTACTTCAATTGCTCTTATGCTGCCGGCCACGTCAATGCCCTGTTTGTGCTTGGCCCCGTCATTGCTGCTTGCAGCTATATTTATTATTATTATTCTTCTTCTGCCATTGAAGTCTATGACAGCCCATAGAACCGTAAGCGGGAAAATGAAAAAAAGTTGGCACACTCATAAAGGAGAGTCCAATCATTGACCATAGCAAAATTGAAGTCTCTAACTCAATCTCTATAGCGCCACCAACCGTCCAAAGTTGCACTCACGTTTACGTAAATAACTTTTGAACCGTATGTCCTAGAAACAAAATTCTTTTGTCCACTGATTCCTTGGCTCAAGACGATTCGATTGCACCCTATGACGTCATTTTCCGTCATGAAAATTTTCCCGCCATTTTGAATTTTATGAAAAACCTACTTTGTCGAACTCCTCCTAGGCCGTTCGTCCGATCTTCACGAAAATTGAACCACATCATCTCCCGACAATGTGGACAAAACGATATATAAAGAAAGTTGATTCGACAAACCGTTTACGAATAACTCGCGAAAGAATCCGAGGTAAAAGTCGCCAAATTGAAACTGAGGCTTTATCTCCGCAATGCATTAGTCTTTTCTGACCAAACTAGGTGTGTGTTATGTCAATCATGGTCTGAGGCTACCTGCAGAGTTTTGGCGCTCTGCCCCCTAGTGGTCAGGAGTTATGAAAAACTGACTTTTTTGCTTATAACTTCTGAACCCTTTGGCCAAAAAACATGAAACTGGTCTCTTTAGATCCAGTGGGTCATGCCGAGTCCTGTGATACCAAATATTCCCATATCGGCCATTTTGAGCGTCTGCCATTTCGATTTTTCTTATAAGATGCTAAGTTTAACAAACACATGACTTTAGTGCTCTGTCAGCAATGGTTTACCCAATTGAAAGCAAACTTTGCATGTGTCAGTCACCACACTCTCAATGTACCACATGAATTGACACTACAATTTGGTTACAGCGCTGCCTGTTGGTTGAATGTGATAAACCATTAAATCGAAATACTAAAGACCGTATTGTTGATTTTTCAGCCATTTAGACTTAAGTCATATTGAAATGTCTTTAGATTCTTACTGCCGTTGGTCTGATGATGCAAGCCATGTCGGCATAACATGTAATGCCCTCCTTGCGCTTGGCCCCGTGATGGCTGCTAGCAGCTATATTTATTATTATTATTCTTCTTCTGCCATTGAAGTCTATGACAGCCCATAGAACCGTAAGCGGGAAAATGAAAAAAAGTTGGCACACTCATAAAGGAGAGTCTAATCATTGACCATAGCAAAATTGAAGTCTCTAACTCAATCTCTCTACCGCCACCAACTGTCCAAAGTTGCACTCACGTTTACGTAAATAACTTTTGAACCGTATGTCCTAGAAACAAAATTCTTTTGTCCACTGATTCCTTGGCTCAAGACGATTCGATTGCACCCTATGACGTCATTTTCCGTCATGAAAATTTTCCCGCCATTTTGAATTTTATGAAAAACCTACTTTGTCGAACTCCTCCTAGGCCGTTCGTCCGATGTTCACGAAAATTGAACCACATCATCTCCTGACAATGTTGACAAAACGATATATAAACAAAGTTGATTCGTCAAACCGTTTACGAATAACTCGTGAAAGAATCTGAGGTAAAAGTCGCCAAAATGAAATTGAGGCTTTATCTCCCCAATGCATTAGCCTTTTCTGACCAAACTAGGTGTGTGTTATGTCAATCATGGTTTGAGGCTACCTGCAGAGTTTTGGCGCTCTGCCCCCTAGTGGTCAGGAGATATTAAAAAACTGACTTTTTTGCTTATAACTCCTGAACCCTTTGGCCAAAAATCATGAAACTGGTCTCTTTAGATCCAATGGGTCATGCCGAGTCCTGTGATACCAAATTTTCCCATATCGGCCATTTTGAGCGTCTGCCATTTCGATTTTTCTTATAAGATTCTATGTTTAACAAACACATGACTTTAGTGCTCTGTCAGCAATGGTTTACCCAATTGAAAGCAAACTTTGCATGTGTCAATGTCACCACACTCTCAATGTACCACATGAATTGACACTACAATTTGGTTACAGCGCTGCCTGCTGGTTGAATGTGATAAACCATTAAATCGAATTACTAAAGACCGTATTGTTGATTTTTCAGCCATTTAGACTTAAGTCATATTGAAATGTCTTTAGATTCTTACTGCCATTGGTCTGATGATGCCAGCCATGTCGGCATGACATTTAATGCCCTCCTTGCGCTTGGCCCCGTGATGGCTGCTAGCAGCTATTTAGGGGCCAAGCACCGAAGGTGCGGAGGCACCTATTGTTTTTGTTCCGGTTCTTATTATTAGGGGCCAAGCACCGAAGGTGCGGAGGCACCTATTGTTTTTGTTCCGGTTCTTATTATTAGGGGCCAAGCACCGAAGGTGCGGAGGCACCTATTGTTTTTGTTCCGGTTCTTATTAGGGGCCAAGCACCGAAGGTGCGGAGGCACCTATTGTTTTTGTTCCGGTTCTTATTATTATTAGGGGCCAAGCACCGAAGGTGCGGAGGCACCTATTGTTTTTGTTCCGGTTCTTATTATTATTATTATTATTATTATTCTTCTGCCATTGAAGTCTATGACAGCCCATAGAACCGTAAGCGGGAAAATGAAAAAAAGTTGGCACACTCATAAAGGAGAGTCCAATCATTGACCATAGCAAAATTGAAGTCTCTAACTCAATCTCTATAGCGCCACCAACCGTCCAAAGTTGCACTCACGTTTACGTAAATAACTTTTGAACCGTATGTCCTAGAAACAAAATTCTTTTGTCCACTGATTCCTTGGCTCAAGACGATTCGATTGCACCCTATGACGTCATTTTCCGTCATGAAAATTTTCCCGCCATTTTGAATTTTATGAAAAACCTATTTTGTCGAACTCCTCCTAGGCCGTTTGTCTGATTCTCACAAAAATTGAACCACATCATCTCCTGACTATGGAGACAAAAAGTTATGAGAATCAAGTTGATTGGTCATTCCGTTTTTGATAAACTTGCAAAAGAGTTCGACGAATTTGCCGCAAAAATGAACTTGAGGCTATATCTCCGCAACGCATTTGCGTATTCAGACCAAAATTGGTGTGTGTCATAGTAGTCATAATCTGAGGCTACCTGCAGAGTTTTGGCGCACTGCCCCCTAGTGGTCAGGAGATATAAAAAATTGACTTTTTTGCTCATAACTTCTGAACACTTTGCTCAAAAATCATAAAACTGCTCTCTTTAGATTCAGGGCATCATGCTGAGTTGTGCGATACCAAATTTTCTCATATCGGCCATTTTGGGCGTCGGCCATATTGAATTTTGTCCTAAAATGCTATATTTAACAAACGCATTGGCGAATCATTACGAAACTCAATATGAGTCTTTGGGACCTTGATGTGAACCTACACCAAAAGTTTCGGGGCAGCGCCACCTTGTGGTCAAAAGTTATAACACAATTTCCTAAAATGCTAATAACTTTTGATTACATTAAGCTATTTTAAAACAAATGATCTTAATATGTTCCTTGGGTCACACCGAGAACACAGATACCAAATTTGACATAGTTTGCCTAAATTTCATATCCGCCATGTTGTTTCATTCAAAAACCTACTTTTTCAAACTCCTCCTAGACCGTTTGTCCGATTTTCACCAAAATCGAATCGTATCATCTTCAGACTGTGCTGACAAAAAGTTATGGATTTCGTGTCGATAGACAAAACCGTTTTCGTATACCGCAATTACAAATTTGAGGTAGTGATGACAAAATGACTAATGCTTTAAGTCAGTAATGTTTTGTCCAAATAACACCAAACTTTGCAGATTTCATTGTCACATTACTCGGACCCAATTCTAACAATTTGGACACAGCGCCAACTATTGGTCCAAAGCGCTAAACTTTTCATTCAAATTACAGTGTCTGTATTAATGATTTTTCAGCCATTTAGCCTAAAATCATATTAAAATGCATTTAGTTGTTGATTACTTCAATTGCTCTTATGCTGCCGGCCACGTCAATGCCCTGTTTGTGCTTGGCCCCGTCATTGCTGCTTGCAGCTATATTTATTATTATTATTCTTCTTCTGCCATTGAAGTCTATGACAGCCCATAGAACCGTAAGCGGGAAAATGAAAAAAAGTTGGCACACTCATAAAGGAGAGTCCAATCATTGACCATAGCAAAATTGAAGTCTCTAACTCAATCTCTATAGCGCCACCAACCGTCCAAAGTTGCACTCACGTTTACGTAAATAACTTTTGAACCGTATGTCCTAGAAACAAAATTCTTTTGTCCACTGATTCCTTGGCTCAAGACGATTCGATTGCACCCTATGACGTCATTTTCCGTCATGAAAATTTTCCCGCCATTTTGAATTTTATGAAAAACCTACTTTGTCGAACTCCTCCTAGGCCGTTCGTCCGATCTTCACGAAAATTGAACCACATCATCTCCCGACAATGTGGACAAAACGATATATAAAGAAAGTTGATTCGACAAACCGTTTACGAATAACTCGCGAAAGAATCCGAGGTAAAAGTCGCCAAATTGAAACTGAGGCTTTATCTCCGCAATGCATTAGTCTTTTCTGACCAAACTAGGTGTGTGTTATGTCAATCATGGTCTGAGGCTACCTGCAGAGTTTTGGCGCTCTGCCCCCTAGTGGTCAGGAGTTATGAAAAACTGACTTTTTTGCTTATAACTTCTGAACCCTTTGGCCAAAAATCATGAAACTGGTCTCTTTAGATCCAGTGGGTCATGCCGAGTCCTGTGATACCAAATATTCCCATATCGGCCATTTTGAGCGTCTGCCATTTCGATTTTTCTTATAAGATGCTAAGTTTAACAAACACATGACTTTAGTGCTCTGTCAGCAATGGTTTACCCAATTGAAAGCAAACTTTGCATGTGTCAGTCACCACACTCTCAATGTACCACATGAATTGACACTACAATTTGGTTACAGCGCTGCCTGTTGGTTGAATGTGATAAACCATTAAATCGAAATACTAAAGACCGTATTGTTGATTTTTCAGCCATTTAGACTTAAGTCATATTGAAATGTCTTTAGATTCTTACTGCCGTTGGTCTGATGATGCAAGCCATGTCGGCATAACATGTAATGCCCTCCTTGCGCTTGGCCCCGTGATGGCTGCTAGCAGCTATATTTATTATTATTATTCTTCTTCTGCCATTGAAGTCTATGACAGCCCATAGAACCGTAAGCGGGAAAATGAAAAAAAGTTGGCACACTCATAAAGGAGAGTCTAATCATTGACCATAGCAAAATTGAAGTCTCTAACTCAATCTCTCTACCGCCACCAACTGTCCAAAGTTGCACTCACGTTTACGTAAATAACTTTTGAACCGTATGTCCTAGAAACAAAATTCTTTTGTCCACTGATTCCTTGGCTCAAGACGATTCGATTGCACCCTATGACGTCATTTTCCGTCATGAAAATTTTCCCGCCATTTTGAATTTTATGAAAAACCTACTTTGTCGAACTCCTCCTAGGCCGTTCGTCCGATGTTCACGAAAATTGAACCACATCATCTCCTGACAATGTTGACAAAACGATATATAAACAAAGTTGATTCGTCAAACCGTTTACGAATAACTCGTGAAAGAATCTGAGGTAAAAGTCGCCAAAATGAAATTGAGGCTTTATCTCCCCAATGCATTAGCCTTTTCTGACCAAACTAGGTGTGTGTTATGTCAATCATGGTTTGAGGCTACCTGCAGAGTTTTGGCGCTCTGCCCCCTAGTGGTCAGGAGATATTAAAAAACTGACTTTTTTGCTTATAACTCCTGAACCCTTTGGCCAAAAATCATGAAACTGGTCTCTTTAGATCCAATGGGTCATGCCGAGTCCTGTGATACCAAATTTTCCCATATCGGCCATTTTGAGCGTCTGCCATTTCGATTTTTCTTATAAGATTCTATGTTTAACAAACACATGACTTTAGTGCTCTGTCAGCAATGGTTTACCCAATTGAAAGCAAACTTTGCATGTGTCAATGTCACCACACTCTCAATGTACCACATGAATTGACACTACAATTTGGTTACAGCGCTGCCTGCTGGTTGAATGTGATAAACCATTAAATCGAATTACTAAAGACCGTATTGTTGATTTTTCAGCCATTTAGACTTAAGTCATATTGAAATGTCTTTAGATTCTTACTGCCATTGGTCTGATGATGCCAGCCATGTCGGCATGACATTTAATGCCCTCCTTGCGCTTGGCCCCGTGATGGCTGCTAGCAGCTATTTAGGGGCCAAGCACCGAAGGTGCGGAGGCACCTATTGTTTTTGTTCCGGTTCTTATTATTAGGGGCCAAGCACCGAAGGTGCGGAGGCACCTATTGTTTTTGTTCCGGTTCTTATTATTAGGGGCCAAGCACCGAAGGTGCGGAGGCACCTATTGTTTTTGTTCCGGTTCTTATTAGGGGCCAAGCACCGAAGGTGCGGAGGCACCTATTGTTTTTGTTCCGGTTCTTATTATTATTAGGGGCCAAGCACCGAAGGTGCGGAGGCACCTATTGTTTTTGTTCCGGTTCTTATTATTATTATTAGGGGCCAAGCACCGAAGGTGCGGAGGCACCTATTGTTTTTGTTCCGGTTCTTATTATTATTATTAGGGGCCAAGCACCGAAGGTGCGGAGGCACCTATTGTTTCCGTTCCGGTTCTTTATTATTATTATTCATCTTCTTCTTCTTCCGCCATGGGAGTCTATGGCAGGCCATAGAACCGTTTCCGGGAAAATGATGAAATTTTGCACACTGATAGAGGACAGTCCAATCATTGACCATAGAAAATTTGAAGTCTCTAACTCAATGTCTCTAGCGCCACCAACTGTCCAAAGTTGCACTCACGTTTACGTTAATAACTTTTGAACCGTATGTCCTAGAAACAAAATTCTTTCGTCCACTGATTCCTTGGCTCAAGACGATTCGATTGCACCCTATGACGTCACTTTCCGTCATGAAAATTTTTCCGCCATTTTGAATTTTATGAAAAACCTACTTTTTCGAACTCCTCCTAGGCCCTTTGTCCGATTTTCACGAAAATTGAACCACATCATCTCCAGACCATGTTGACAAAAAGTTATTAAAAGAAAGTTGACTCGTCAAACCGTTTACGAATAACTTGCGAAAGAATTCGACAAAATGGCCGCAGAAATGAAAGCGAGGCTATATCTCCGCAACGCATTAGCGTATTCTGAC